>NQII01000943.1:842241-932685 GCA_002778355.1 Clitarchus hookeri
GTGGGAATCGTGCTGGCCGATGCCGCTTGCCGCCGGGTTTTCTCGGGGTACTCCTACTTCCCGCCTTTGCATTCCAGCGCCGCTCCTTTCTAGGGTTTCATTTCTGTCATGCTCGGGGATGACGGTCACCTACGGGTCCCAGCTGGAAAGACCGTCACTCGGAGGGTGTTGCCTTGCCCTGGGTGCACACACCATTTATTTATTTTACCGGACCTCCAGTATCATACCGCACGAATGATTCTAGTAATGCGAAAGATTGGTTGCGGACCGATATTTCTGTAAAAAAAATCTTAAGGGGCTCGCCTACCTACGATTAGTTCCGACACTCTAGAGCATGCTGGTGAACTGTGGCCACGCGGGCTGAAACTTTTATACTTCATGTTCGGGGACAAANCGCGGGCTGAAACTTTTATACTTCATGTTCGGGGACAAATCCATGACACACATTTACCACGCGTATTTTGAAATACGCCGTTTTGATGTAGGATGGGAAGGAAATAAAGCAGCTGAACAGTAAGCTGCAAGTTTAGCATGTCTGTATTTTATTTTTTTAACGTGCGCACAATATTTATTTCTGCCTTTACATTTAAACTGAAATATTAGTATGGGATTGCAGCATCTCTAAATAAAGGAGCGNCACAATATTTATTTCTGCCTTTACATTTAAACTGAAATATTAGTATGGGATTGCAGCATCTCTAAATAAAGGAGCGTGTATGCTAGATACAACTTGCACACACACAAAAAAATAAAACAATTTTGAATTCTCTCTAGCGTAAAGTTTTCAGTAACGTAAAAAAAAAAAAGTATGTCTGCTTATACCAGAAACATATTTTCCTAATACTTTTGAGAAACGAGGGCTTTTTTTACACTCTTCAAAACAATTCACCTGGCGTGACGGGAAGTAATTAATTTTTTTTACGTTAAGCGAGTATTTCTACAATTGTGCCGAGATAAGGTGAGCGTTTCTCCGTTAACGAATGGTTTTAAATATCAATACGTATTTCCTAGCTTCATTATTAAATTGAAACGCATAAATGATTAATTCTGAACAGGAAGCCCGATGCATGTGAGCTTCGGTTGACGGCCTTGGTGCAAGCGCCCACCTGGCTGGGTGTGCCTAGTCAGCGCGGTCTGTTCTCCTCACCTACATTACGATAAGCATGTAGGCCGCAGCTACACGTCCATTCTCTCGTACGAATGCGGAAGAAAGAAATGGGGTTATATATATTTTTTGAATTAAAAAAAAAAGGATTAACAATTTATCACCCACAACATAAATTATATTTGGTTAAGAACTTTATTGATAATACTCAAATGAAAGCATTGATTTTAGCAGTCGGATTAAATAAACGAGAAGCGCTCTTGAATTCATTCGCAAAAAAATTACGTGTCCCAAAATTTTTTTTTTGCAACTGTATGTAAGGTACTTACCTCCGAACTGAAGTGTGGTTGATGGAAGCAAAAAACCGCTGAAAACTGGAGAAGGTCCTGGAAATGCACGAAGCTGATTCACAAGACAGAATGAAAGGAAACAGGCTTTTTTCCAGCTTATATTGTTTGCCAGTACGATATTGATGTATTCTTCCGCAGATGAGGTGGGGGGTGACAATTCTCTTCTCCGCGTATCTTGGTCCGCGAAAAGAAAGTAGTCTGCAATCATGATTTTTTACATAAAATTATAATTTTTTTTCGTAAAAAAAAATAAAAACCTAACAAATTATTAATTGATGGTTTCCTTCATTACTTAAACAGTGTAATTTTTCCAAAATATCGTTTTTGTAAAATGCATATTTTTATCGATAATTTGTAATACTCCCCACCACTGATTGAAGGCATTTCCTGTAGGAGGTAAATGCAAGCGATGAAAGGTGGGGATGGTTGTACCTCTCACACGTTTTCAGATTTCTCAGTACCCTTCACGAGACTGGTCATGTATTGTAAATTATGGGAACTGACGACTGTAAAGTATCACAGATTGTGTGAGTGAGAGGAAATGATAATTTTCTGTCTCTCATGACATGACCTTAGAAATGTTATGCACCTCTCTGCGAGTGCACACAATGTTACACTTATAGAAGAAATGTAGAAAGAGAGAGGGTAGATTTATTTTCTGTCTCTCATAACCATGACCTTGGAAATTTTATGCACCTCAGACATGAGACTAGATTTTACCAGGAATTATTACCCCTCCCCTTGTTAATTTCTCCTCAATTCCTACACTCCAACTTTTGGCGACAAATAGGGAATCGGCGTGTTGTGGGGGAGTACAAAGTACAATTCCCTCCGTGACCAATGGGAGATTGGCACGTGGGAGGAGTACAAAGTGCAATTCCCTTCGCGGCCAATGGGAGATCGGCGCGTGGGGGGAGTACTCAGTACAATTCCCTTTGCGGCCAATGGGAATGGGATTTGTTCATGGTACAAGGTTCCATCTCCCTCGCAGCCAGTGGGAATTAGATTTTGGTCGCAGCCAATGGGAATGGGATTTGGTGAGGTCAGATAGTCATGTCTGAAAATAGTCAGATTTTCCCTCAAAATACTGCAGACAGAACGACATATTTCCTGACTGCCGGGACACAGTCCAAAGACAAGCCCTGCAACAATTTTTGACTCGGTACAGACTACCTAAACAGTACAGAGCAGTGGCACTCAGATTTTTTAGGGGGGCCATATTAAGAAAAACTAAGACCGCCGCGGGCCGCACTCACGACACTTGACATAATAATATTTGTGAACTAAAAGAAGGTAGGTAATTCAATGACATTTAAAATTCAGAGTGTCGTGTAAGCAGAACGTTCAGCAAACAAATAAGCAAGCTTACGGTGATGGCGGGTGGAGGTAGTACATCAAAAATATGTACACAAGTCGCCTGACTGATAAAATAATGGAAAATATTGTCTAGTTTCATCAGTGACTTTAACTTTTAATAAATTTGTATTATGTATTGCTTTTTTATTTTTGTAACAGACACTCTAAAAATAAGAATTTGGTAACTTGTATCTACTGAAGCCGGCGAGCGTGGCCCACAAAAAATGGGCCCGCGGGCCGCAGTTTGAGTTCCCCCTGGTATAGAGCCAATATAAATGGAATACTCAATATTAATAAGTAAAAAAATTAATTTTCAATAGAAAACTACAATAAAAGTGAAGAAAAGTACGTGAAACTGATATATTTTCCACACCTTGGGATATTCACGTATTTTTTGCAAAAATAAATTTCTACAAGTCACAGTTTCATTATAAGTAAAACTCTCAGGTGTTAAACGTACATTGTACCAGAAATATTATTTTATCGATGTTAACATATTATGATAAATATGCCCATTATCAAAGCCACAGACGAGACAAAAAAATTATTTATTTTTTTCATTAAAGTAATGAATGCCTTCATTTTTTCTTTGTGTTTTAGTGAGCCATGCAAGCGTTGGAATTATGAGGAAAGGATACCTTGTCAAATATTCTTTTCCATCACAACAAACACTGAATCAAATGATATAGGAAATCTTACTTTTTTCCCCCATGTTTTATAAAATTGTAATTATACTTTTTGAGAGAAAATCTTAATTTTTTTTAAATTCAGCAAACATACTTTTACCATTTCATCATGCATGTTTTTTTTGGGTGTGCTAACAAGAACATAAAAATTTTTTTTTACTGTATGTTGTTTTACATTTGATGTGATCAACATAATAAATATTTATTCTATAATTTGTGTTTCCCGTGGAAAATATTCCAAGCCTTGTTAAGTAACATGGCTATGAATGGACGGTGCAGAGACTTCTGTACATCATATTTCCCCTGTGTGCAGGCTTTAATTTTGTTTTGAAGGTGTTTGGAATGTATGTGATGAGAGTTTTATTTTTTAAGGAATGTTTTTTTTTTTTTTTCTCGAATCAGTATGGTAACTGGTATTTTTTTTTTCATCAATATGTTCTGTTTGTCCCCGTCAGTATGTTATGTCTGCTTTTCATAAATCAGTATGGTAATGTGTATATTTTTCCATCTGTATGGTAACGAGTATATTTTTTCATCAGTAGGGTAACGTGTATATTTTTCTCAAGTGTCGAACTTGGACCCTCCTGTCAGTGTGCCCTTGTGTGTATTCTCGAATGGGCTAAAGACAAAAGCGTGAACACACAGCATGATTCACAGCAAAAGCTGAGACTGGTGTCATAAAAATTTTACAGGGATATTTGGAGCCTTCTTGATGTCTCTGGAACAGGGTAAGCCTCAATTCCCACAAAAGTATTTCAATACTCCAGAGCAATGCCGTGAACATGCAACGTGCCTAGCTGGCTACACAAAGCAGTAAGAGTTACCAGACAACAGCCACCTTCTTGCACCCTCCATTGTGAAACAGCTGCACTTGATACAAGCCTGCTGAGAAACTCCAGCGAATCACAGACATCTACCTGCAGATTGCAGTACCACAGAAGACAGAGCTTTGTGCTACTGATGACGAACACGACATCCACGTTTGCCTCGCATCTGCAAAGCACCAGTGGAACCGGCGAGGTTCAAATTACCACGGAGATAAGAACAAGATTTGAGAATCTGTTGCTGGTGCTTTTCACATTTCAGTGCTCTGAGGTGGTAATGAATCACACGCACTTTGATGAAACTACACATGCTCACTGCGCAGGTCCAAGCGAAATGAACAGTATTTGTCGCGATAATGTTTCTGTTTTTGTTGCTCGGAAATAAACATAATTCTGCTATGGTAAATAACGGCTACACTAAAGATCAATGGCGAAGTTGGCTATCTGCAGATTTATCGGCTATCTGTACTACAATACTTTTTATATCCACATGTCTTTAATGTGCAAATATCCGCATCTGTGCAGGGTTGCGACTATAGAGGGAATGTAATGTAGGGTACAATGAACATGGCAGCTGTGCAGTAACCCAGGGGCGGCTCCAGGGACGGGCGACCCAGGTGGCAGCCAAGGGTACTGGCTTATAAGGAGCACCAAATATTGGCCAAAAATGTTTTCAATTGTTTTAAATGTTTTTTCCAAATTTATGATTTTATAAATTTAGGAAATATTTGGTGTACGTAGAACTCAGATAGCATAAAAAGCATTATTTTTATAATTTGTGTCACTATGAGTTGCATTATTTATATTTACCTAAACTTCTCTCTGCCATTACTGCTATGGACTCACCCAAAGCATCATCCCCTATCCGCCTTTACCTGCAGACACAAAGTGTAACATTGTTTTCTTGTATATTATTTAAAAAAAGATACATTTTTAAAATCTAAAAAATAACTTACAAATGGAAAATTATAATTCCAATATAACAATTTTCACTCACTCTTAACAGCAAAAATTAAAGCTATTTAGCAAAGAGAAAAGGAATACATATTTATATTGTGCCAGGGGTGCTCATTCCACCTATACCCAACAATGCAATTCTCCCCCCCCCCCCNTCAAGGGAATCATTTTCTCAAAGGTGTGCTAGCAGAATTTCTCCCCTTTTTTTTCTCCATAAGTGAGCACACCCACACAGCAAAGATCAATGACAAAAGATTAAAACTAAGAAATTTGAATAAAATTTGTATGGCAAAAATTAGAAATATATTTATTCTTAATTATTTTATGCATTTTCAAAATTTTTCATTCAGTCAGATGATACCACAAAATGTGAGGAGTTAAAATATTACATTACTTATCTCTGTAGCAGTTAAACAGGTAAGTTCTGGAAGAGAAACTGGATTATAACCTTTTTTGTATGTAGTTTTCTGAAGAATTATTTGANAGTTAAACAGGTAAGTTCTGGAAGAGAAACTGGATTATAACCTTTTTTGTATGTAGTTTTCTGAAGAATTATTTGAGGAATGCTCTAAAATGGATACTAAGTGAGATAATAAAAAAACCGCTGAATATTTTTTAAAGATAACAAGCAAACCTGTAGTCATCGAGGGGTGCAAATTAAAATGCAGTAGAAAGTATTTTGAAATATAGAAAGTTAATTTGTTTTGGGTTCACCTACTTTTTGCCCCCCNAAATTAAAATGCAGTAGAAAGTATTTTGAAATATAGAAAGTTAATTTGTTTTGGGTTCACCTACTTTTTGCCCCCCATATTAAACAATTTTACCAGTCTTGGTGAAAGTCCTGATGAATGTAACAGCAAAGCTTCGAAAAGGACAAACCGAAACGAAGGGTAGGTGTTGTGAGGCGGCTTTCGCATGCAAAGTTGGATAAGTCTGTGCTTTTGTTTAGGCCTGAGAGTGATCGCATAGCTCCCTTCTGCCCTTTCTGAAGTCAAAAAAATTTACTCACACAACAAACTGTTTGAACACAAACTTTTAACGCCCCCTCTAAAATTTCTATGACTCAGTTTGCATCATTAAACCCCCATCTGGGCATCCCTGATAATGCTATACCATATGTTAAATTAAAAAGAAACTATTGCAGGAATATCCTTGCACTTAGGTGTATCGGTGAAATCCCCATAGGTATTGTCCTGGGGAATGGAGACGAGAACGTGTGAAGAGTAAGTTAAGAGCATCAAAAAGCAGTATGCACCAGCCCGTCCAGGTCAAAAATTTCACTTTTAACTGTAACCAGTTTCGAAGTCCTACAGGTGAAAGGCTTTTTGGCCACTATAACTGTCAAAAACACGTATCTTGGGTTCATTTATGTATAGAAACATGACTGGTAATTTTACTGTACGTTTTTTTTCTGTACAACTTTAAATGCAACTATATTCAAGTCATGCAAAATAATTGTTTACAATAACACGGATCTGTTTGAAACTCAAACATCTGTGTCACAGCTTGATCACAAGAATTTGACAATTCTGCTGGTAATAAATGCTAGAACAATGCACAGAAAACTAATGTCAGTCTACACTACCTTTACAGATTGTGAAACATAATTTTAATGATATATATGTGATAATAAATGCTACAAAATGGTTTATTAGTGATAACATGAGATAAGGCTTGTCATCCGACCTCGTTCCTCGGCCAGCATAAGCCCATCACGAGCCTTGCATGCAGAAGGCGCAGGGTCGTGTGATGCGTGTGTTGCATGCGTTCGGTGCGTCGGCACGTCTGTAGAGAGCACTGAAAATCGGCCAATGGCTGAAGACAACAGTGTAAAAAAATGTTCTTGTTAGCAATTCAGGTTTTTATGTATTTATTTTGCAGTGCACTCCTGTGCACGTTTTTGTAAATTAGTGTAATTTGTGTTCCCCCCACTTCCATTACACTTCATTCTCCATGCAGGTGCTCAGCATAGGGCCACCACTTTCGGCGCAGGGTCGTGTCCACGCTTCCGATGGTCATTGGGCAGTCTCTCCTTGGAACTCAAGCCGGCGGGTGTGTGAAGCATGGCCTGTGGGGACCTCAACTTTGTATTCACTGAACTAATAATATTTTTTGTAATTATTTTTGGAACCTTTATTTTACCCCCGCAGCCGGCTAGGCCTTTCTGTTGTCTCAAGAGGGCACTTAAATAATTACGTTGCCTTTGGGCTTTTATGTCATACGTAATTCAATGTGTCTACCCTGGGCTGGTTCAGACGAGGCCTCATGTAATTGTTTCTACGCTGTGGCGACTTTGAACTGTTTTCGTGTTTGTAATCGAGTTCACGTAGCACCCTGTGCGTTTTGCTGTGCTCTTATTGGGTAGTAAACACTGGATGGTTTTGGATTCAACATGCACGTGGTTGCTCTTAATTCCTATGCTTAAGTGACCTAGTCGCCCTGTACTTGCATTTGGCGTGCTCCGTGGCCAAAAATGGAGCAGAAGATAGTGTTATTGACGTCAACCGACTTGCCACGTGGTGACATCACGACCCTGGTAAGAGTCTTTGCCCACCGTTTGGCCGTGCGTGAAATCATGGCCTGGTGCCCTGGGACTGTATCTACAACTCTGCTTCCATTTACCACTCACCAACTGACACTGATAACAGGCTTAAAGCTCATATATATATACATATAGACACACACACACACACATACACAATGAATAAAACCACGTATATCACAAAAAAAGTGTATACATTGTGCCTGGGTGAAATTTCATGGTATAACATTAGAACTCAAACCAGATGCTTCTCTTGGATTAACTCCTGACAGGATCAAACACTGATTTTTTTTGCATGTGGGAAGAATGGTGGATGTTGCAGTTGGCCAATGGGTTTTCTCATACTACTCCAAATTCCTGCACTCTTACATTCTGTCAGTGCTCCATCTTCTTTTCACTTCACCCCCAAGCTGCTGAAACTTGAGATGTTAAAAATTGTCATAATCTCACTTACCTACCACCTCGACTCAACAACTGGAAGCAACTATTCATCTCAACATCCACTCAACCTCAAATCACTACTAGTGCTCTGTTCAACTACTCAACACAAACTCAACTACTCGTGCCAACCTCATATCAACCTCAACTCACCTCAGCCCAAATCAACTTGCTTGCTATGAATGTACAAGCAATGTAGTGATTAAAAGTATTATTATTTGAAGGTGATGAGTAGGCAGCCAGGAAGCCAATAATATTTAAAAGGGCTAAAGCTCAAGTACTCACAGTCTGGCACTTGTCAACAGACTAACACACAAAGAACGATGACATATTTTTCACAATGTGCCATACAACTCACCGCCCGATGAAGCTGGCTTAGCCAGCAAACATTACTACCACGCAACTGTGAGAAAAATGTGTCATCCTCCTCTGTGTGTGCCTGTTGAGAAGTATCAGACTGTGAGTATGTATGCTTCTGTCCTTTTATGTTATTATTTAATATTTGTTGTAAATTACTAACTTTATACTGTTTTTTCTGGTCTGTTGTAAGAGTACCTTAGTTTGAATTGTGTGCGCTATTCCAGCGATAGGTAGCATGCCTAGTTATCGATAATACAGTAACCAAATAATATGTTGATTCGGATAAAAATAATTAAAATAAGAAAGTAAATACGACTGTGTAAGTAAATACAATTTTGTCAATTTATTTGTTCACATCAGCCAACAGTTCATGAACTATTAAATTTGTATTCACAAAGGAACCTTTATACAAAATTTCTGTGCGATAGAAAATTTACAAACACAGTTTCTCACATTAATGACAATTTTCACACAGCATAAATATTTAATACAAATTTGTTAGTAGTAATTATTGTCAATATTCAAACATGTACATGTTACGTTTTACAAAATTTATATATGAAACTATTTACCAAACACAGTTACATTTTAAATAAAAATCAGTCTTTGAAAATATACTTTCACACATTTAAACGTTTCTGGTAAATTATTACACAGCTTACGCAACCCCACACAAGTCTGAAAAACATTACAGCTACTGTACATCAGATACCAAATATGTCAAGAATATTGATAGTGCTGGGTAACATCAGAAACTTATGATCCGAAACATTACTTAGGCCACTGTTAAATCTGAAATTTGAGGATAGGTAACACAATTATTTATATTACATTCCTTACAAAGCTGTGAGCACATGTAAGCACCACGGAAATTAAACAGCAAATACTGTATAAAATTCACCATCAAAATTATAATGGTAGTTACTGAAATCACATCACTGATGCACTATGTACACAACATAAGAGAGTTATATGCTGCTTGCAAAAAGTAGATACAGAATTTTGAGTCAGTTATTTAATGATTTTAGTTAAGAATTTTGTAACAGCAAAACTATAGCTCTTGCACTAACTGTCATTTACATATCATGAAATATAAACTTACATGGTGAAAAGTAAACCAACCCTCCCTGACAAAAAATATTTGCGTGTGTCAAAACTGTTTAGTGTTCTAATTCGTGGTCATAGTAATACTCAGAAAATGAGCAGAAAACTGCTTCTGCATGCTGGAAGAACCGCAATTTATGTCTCGTGAAAGATATTAAACTAAATTCACTGTTTGTTATAAATTCAACAGTAAGTACCTCACAGTTTTGTGTCATACTTTTGAGTGTACACATAGCTAAAAAATCCTAGTTAGTGTCTTCAACTAAAGAGATGTGAGCATTGCTAATACAAGTTCAAGGTCCTGATTTAAATAAACCTCCAATATGTTGCGACAATATAAAGGCATTTGCTTGGGAAAAATTTAAATAAGGCAATGAACATATAACTACCTACCTATCTTAAAATTAAACTAGTATTGTAATGTCCGGTTCTGGAAAAGAAATCTGCACTTGTGAAAATAAAATTTTCATGAGAATTATCAACTTCTCCCTGTTGTAGTGATAAAAAAAAAACATCCTCGCAGTAACTTTAATCATTTTCTCATGATCACCACCTGAGTATCCATAATAAACTGCAATAATTTCTAAAGTGTTTGAGGTACATATCAGTGTTGAAAAATAAATAACACCTTGAGATCTAGAATATTTTCAGGAATTCTTAACGTAATTTCAAATTCCACTTAAAAAAAAAGTCACATAGGATTGACATGTTTTGATAGTTACGTGGGCAGCATGTAGTCCTTTGTTATCATAACAGGGTGTTATTTTCCTACAACCTGTAAAGAACTACAAACATTACATAAGACAAACCAGATAAATTATATCATAATACTTCACTCTTACATCTTCATTTAAGAGTCTAAACAGCATTGTGCTCATTATATAATGTTAACTCTGTATGAGAAAAACGTGTATACAGAACTTGGAGGGTGTAAAATTTTTTACATTGATTCAAATAATTTTACATAAACAATTTTCAGTGTATAACAAGACTCTTGATAACTAGAAATAATTTTAATTAAAAAAAAAAAAAGTTTACTTCCTGTAAATCTTGCTCATAAACAGGACGTCCTTAAAGTAAATTTTTGGGCCTGGCAAGAGACAAACTATTGTTTTGAATGCAATAACTAATTTTATTTGCTATTCATGGTATCCCAGGATAACTTCGTTTTGACCAACATGTGACTGTGAAATAAGTTAAACACTGGAATGAGTTACCAGACTGCAATTCCACAGGGTTGACCCTTACGCAGTTTGAGCAGAGGTATCTCACCCAGAGAAAGGACTAAAATTGCAAATTTCGAACTATGAAAAAGTTTAGGATTGATTTACTATGCTTGTATGGAAATTAATAAATAATATGAAGTGAATGAACTGTTGTGTACCCTAAATATTACATAACATTTTAAAGTTAGAATCATAAAATACTCACAAGATTAACAATTCATGTGGGAATCAGTAACTTCACGTTTCCTTCTAACATTTTGCTTCTGTAGGCACACAGGGCAGCAATGCTGGTCTAACTGAACTTTTCGCACCTCTGTAATACCGAATCAAAGCTATGTCACTGCAAGCATACTTGTAATGTGTCTAAACATCCAAAAATTAAAGAGGTAAAGGAGGGTGGGCAATCAAAAACGGTTAAGAAGGAAGGCCGCCAATATCAATTTTTTGCACCAACTTGGGGCCGCAGTGATGTAGTGGTTCGACTACTCGCCTCCCACCTAGGCGAACCGGGTTCAATTCCTGGGCAGGGCAACTTCTGGATTTTCACGTGTGGGAATCATGCCAGACGATGCTGCTGGTCTGCCGGGGTTTTCTTGGGGATCTCCTGTTTCCCCCGCCCTTTCGTTCCGGTGCTGCTCCATACTCACCTTGTTTCACCCTCACTGCCTCTCAATAGCCCGTTTTTAAGAGCCGCCCAAATCTCTTCACTCATTCTCACCAACTTGAAAAACAGATATGGCCGAACCTGCAAATAAGTCCTATGGCATGCTGGCCAAGTGGCGCAAGTGAATATTGCTGGTGAATGAAATGTAAAAGATCATGTCAAGAAATAATATAAATCCTTGGAATCATTTACAAGGTGTTAAAATGAAGGCCAAAAGTCAAAATGGGTCATGGAAAAAAATAAAATTATATTACGGACAAAATACTTTATAAAGATAATTCTTAACAGTAAAGATTTTTCTGGTATAATCACAAGACTTAATTCTGGAGAAATAGCAGCATATGGAAGAGGTTCTGGTACACTGGTATACAGTAGGTATTACGAAATCTTCAAGTGTAATGAACAGTAGAATATTACGTTCAGTTTGGAATACATTCACAGATCGGAACACATTCAATAAGTACAATGACCACACTTAAATTACTAGGCCTGAATTTTCCCTGAGAAACTCACTGCAAAAATTACACTAAGCACTTGAAAAATTAGTTACACTTCTGCTCAATTAAGAAGATATCCACTCTCCTCTCCAACAGAATACAAACATTAACAGTGCTCTATTTATATTTTGCTGCTTTTTTGGTTTACTTCAGTGTCTGCATTTATTTTCTGTCATAATTTTATGATTAAATATTGGAGTGAGTGCTTTGTACATACAATATGATATACAAACTCTGTCATGAAATTCAGAATGTAATCATTTGACCATACAGTTCAACACTCAGGGGATAAAACAATACACACAAAAGTACAAAGAGTTGAGAGCTGAAGCAGAGAGGGAGAAAGTGAATCCAAACTAGTTGATTTTGTTTTACTTTAGAGCATCGAAAGAAAGGCAAAATATTGCCAAAACATAGTATTCATAGTGTTTTAAAAAAAGATAGTCCACAAACACAATATTTCTTACAGGTCTGCAGTACATAAACACTATAACAAATTGCAATGTTTGCTTATAAATGTACAAATGTCCATTTTGAGTGCCGTCTATTTGGAGACTCTCTTACATCTGGAACCTGGACTGTAGCTCCCAGTATCACAGAACTTGTGCCTCTGCGGCGATGCACTGTTTACCAGTATTTAAAAATGCATTCATGTTTTCTTTGCTATACCAAGAAGTTTTTCAGTTTTTTTATACAAAATTTTACATATATTTTTTTTTTTTGCCAAAGCTTAACTACTAGGACTTGCAGTAGCGGGAACTGAGTAGATAATATTTTGAACAGGAACTGTCCAGTTTCATAGAGTGCTACTAGTAAAGTAGCGACATGTGAATAGTCGTAATCGTAAGGCCGTAAGAGTGAGATGAAGACAGCAAGACACGCCTGCAAGGATTTTCGCAGTGGCACAAGAGATTCAACACACACCAGGCACTGTTGAGTGAGTACCAAAACATGCTTTGTAGGCACAATGTTCGCAACAAAATTGGCGAGCTCCATATCAGGCATATCTTGTAGTGGACCAGAATGCAATGAAACAACAAATTAATAAAAAAAATCAGTTTAAACACTGAAAAAAATTTTGTACTGGGATTCTCTTTTACTCAATAGAAGTGGGAGATTGAAACACCTGATTTAGTTTAGTTTTACTTGTATCATGGTATGTTTTTGAACATGGGTTCCTGTTCAAAACAGTTTCCTCAGAATATGTAATTGGGATTTTGAAACATCTTCTATAACCTGTAGCCCATGTTCTTGAAGTAATAAAGAATTTTTTTTTCAAGTAGTTAAATTATATCTGACCACGCACTGATACCCGGTGAGCATCTTTGTAACGTGTATAATGTGTATTGCACAGTCTTGTCACACACTAATATCAAGTATCATTAAAAAAAAAAAATACTTGGCCTCGGAAAACAATATTTTCAATGATTGTCACGAAGTGTGAATTGTGACTTTTAAAATATTTGACTAGATGTTTGCAGTTGAGCGATGGCACCACCTGTCTGAAGTGCACTTGCTATGCAAGTGACAGAAGGCAGTGGACGACAAAGTGCGTAGGTCAGCTCTAATGGCAATAGTTGCAGCGTGGGTGGCATTTCACTCCATTCACCCCACACTGGCAACCTCCTGTTGTATCGCCTTTACCCTGCAAAAAAAAAAGTTCAAAAGTTGTGACACACTGTTATAAATATTTCACTTGAACTAGCAAAGGAAAATGCCAGCTTCAATTTTTTTACCCAAGCAACAAGTAATGTTGAAAAATGGTGAGAAAGCTTATAACATATGGCCAATGAATGGGATTTGAAATGTAGTTTAAATTTTTGGAACAGAGAATTTGAGGACTAAAAATAAGGGACTATACTACCTCTTTATTTGTAGATGTTGAATGCACACTCACGCATATTAAGAAGTTAAAGTAACCAACATAATACACGTATGTATTTCACATTGAGTGTGTTGGCCACAAAAAGATTTATTTTATATTTGTACCACATACTGTTTAACTTGTAGACATAATCTGTAACAACTTTTTCCTGTGGTAACATTTTTTTTAGATCACATAGTTCTTGCAAAATGACTCGTCAACGTTAAAATTTTAATGTTTTCGTAATGTACAAATAAAATATACCAAACCACTTGCAGAAAATTTAACAAGGGCAACTGAAAGGTCTTGTCATATGCTTTGCAAATGTTATTGTACAAAACTCAGGGGCAGTCACAAATAAAAAATATGCAATAATTTCCTTCTTTCCAGTAATTTTTTTTAATTGCCAAAACATTTCCTTGTGAGATACTATAGATGTCTTGAAGTAGCTCTTGGCATCTTATTTCGGTGTGAATTTGTTTTATTTCTGTATAGAAGTTAGTTTCCATTATTTGTACATTTATAAAACAGTAAAATTGTGATTTTGACACATGTAAGCAAAAATTATGTGCAAAAATTTTTTTTTGCAAGGAAAGAGTAATTACTGTAAAAGGTACAAATATAAAATACCAAATTTCCCCATAGCCAATGCTCTTAAACACTCTTGTTTTACTGGTAAATACATATGAAAATACATACAGTATATGTACGAAAATACAAGTGGTATGAAAATACATTTAATGATATTATGAGTTGTGATCAGGCCTTAGATGAGCGGCCTGTCTGATCACACCAACACTTATTTATGCAGGACACGGGCCATGATTGTTGAAATTAGTTGTGAAAGCGGAAACCACAGAAACCCGCTCCACCGGCCAGTAAACGGGGACAACGCAGCCGATATAGGGCAATGTAGACCGTGGGCGGTGACTTTCCGGCCGTCGAATTGCACCATCTTAATCAGCCTCCGGAATCATGAACAAGGTGGGGACTCTCCAATCAGGCTTTAATCAGAATGTGGATGGTTAAATATTTATAAATTAATACTTCAGTATATATGTATAGCTCCCCCTGCACATACTTCATAATGTTTATATTGAAATAATATTGTACAACCTTAATGTTAAATAAACCCCTTTTATATAATATTAATTACATAACTCATATCAGTAACTTGCATCACCCTTATAGGCCCATTTAAACTATAGCCCATGTAAGCAATAACAGACCTCCTAAGTTATGAATCCTCATGTGAGGAGTTAGAATCTATTAATCATAACAATATAAACGAAAATGCATATAAAACATGTAAAACAGTACATAGTATGAGACTTCCAAGAAAATAATATTAAATTAAGCATAAGCAGAGATGGTAGGCCCATACTATGTCTGTTAAGCATTTCAGTAATAGATGAAAACTTTATTGTGGGTGTTGTGACAAATGTTTTTTGTCTGAAACTGTACATGTCTCACCATAATGTTCTGTTACATACAGTACTGGTAGTATCCATTTGTTACACCACCTGATTTTACACCAGTTATTTTTGGTACCTCTTTTTACTTCCCTGCATTTTACTATAATGTACAACATAATTTTCAGGTCCTTTGAGAAGTGTAAAAAAAGGGGTTTAACTGTATTCATACAAAACAAAAAAAGTGTTTTGTGCATAATTTTCCTAGTGGCAGTTGTAAATAAACATAAGACATAGTCTCAGCAATAAATGGTTTATCCCACTCGTAAGGAAGTTCCCTTACATGTTTTCCGACACCTGCAGTGGACAGTTTAGATGATTAACCCATTTACTGTGCAATGTCCTCTGTATTAAACACTGTGACTTATAGACTTAAACTCCACCATGCACACGTGTGTAACATAAACCTCAACTGCTTGCAGTCCATTACAGTAAGTATTATTGTCACTGCATACATACCCCTGGCCCCCAGCGCGGACCTCTGGTGACCCAGCATATCTCTGTTTTGCACATCGAACAACGCAGCCAATCACAGCCCCACTTTTTCATGAGCACAACCTGACATGTTGGACACGCCATGGCTTCTCCTCGATCCACCATTTCCTGTGAATAAAATTTAAGTCAGGCAGCATGTATGAGATATAACATTTTAAAACACACTGAACAGTACTAAAAACCATAAACAGTGCTGTTTACTGAAGGCTAACATATAACCTCAATTTTGGCCTTCCTATGTCACCGCAGAGCATTGATGGTCCAGCATTTTTCATTGGCAGCAAAGGTAAAGTTATCAGTAGTCCCAATCTATCTCTACTTGTGTATTTGTTAGGTGCATAGTTGCAAAACATTCGGCAGTGACATTCACTACGGTAAAATAAGAATGAAGAAATAATGAATTTAATTATCTTAAGTTTTGCTACTTGCCCAAAATACTACTTGGGTGCAAGAACTTTGGAGCCCACATCACAACATAAATTCAGTTTACGTTATTCTCTCATTATTTTTAAGTAAATTCTGCAAGGACTACTTTGTATTTAAATCTAATATCCTCTGAATATCTGTAAATATCTTAAAGGGAAAAATCCACCAAGGACTGATTTTACTTGTGCCGCTTGACCTCTGCGAACCCTGGTATATTCAGCGCTCTGTTATAATTCTAGCCTCGCACAAGGTGCTTCCCAGCAACTTGCAGAAATGATTGTCAGTGCCCATCTACTCATCAATAATATTGGAAACATAGTGCTCCTCTACCTAATACAATACACTTTCGAAAATGAGAGAGAAAGATGGTATTTATTCATATACACCTTAAATTATCCTCAATAGCAAGATCATTACACAGAAGCAATTGCTAAGACTATCAAGTGTGATGAAGGAATTGGTCACAGGCTGTAGTAAAAAAAACGACCCCAAAATTTACCGAGAGTGATTTTGGAAATTCACGGAAAACCCTAATTAGGCTCGCTAGAATGGAAATTAAACACAGGTCCTCCAGATTCCAGGTCCAGCATATTACCAACGCACCACCTCGCTTGATACAGCTAGATAATGGTGAAAAGACTGAGGAGCGAGGGAGGGCAAGGCAAATAAAAGGTTCAAAGATAAAAGAGAGAAAAAGAGAAGAGGAAAAAAAGAGGATAAATGAGAGTAAGCAACAAATACAAGAGAAATAAGTGGAATGGAGAAATATGAAGAAAAGAAGGTGAAATAGGGGAAGAGAAGAAATATGGCAAAATGGGAATAAGTAATGGTGGCTATATTGAGTGATTTTGAAGGAGGGAGGGAAGGGCCTACCACACTAATCTAAGGCCCTTCCAGACAAGCATCACTGGATCTGTCTACAGAAAGAGGATTCAACCCAGTAGCTGTACCCAAATACTCTTGTACCCAACTTTATCTTCGTAAGTGCTCCACTCTGGTTACAGAAGTGGACCACTCTCAGGCAACAGATGAGAGAGAGTGAATCCACACTTGTGGATTCTGAAGCAGCGCTGTGTTTAGTTTCTCTCCAGATACACACCAAGACAAGATATATTGGAGGTTTTGGGATGAAGTGGTAAAATATATTAAAAAATACAAAGAGCTACAAAAACACAAAAAAAACAGACAACGGAATTTAATTGCTATTATAAAATGTATTTGCATAAACTAAAACAGTGTCACAATGTCAATTTGGTGTCATCATCTCTTGACTTTCTGCTTGAGGGCAACACCACCATCAAGTTTTTGTGACAAGTATGAGCAATATTTAGCAAAATGTTTTTCTTGCGCTGAAAGGAGACTACAAAAACTTGTGTAACAATGTTGCATGTGAGTAGAATGAGGATGAAGCAAGTGAGGAAATTGAGGCATATTAGGTAAAAAAAATCAGTATCCAAAGGCTTCCTAATTTTGGATGAGATCTCAGCGTTCATGTTTGACTCATCACATCACTAGGACAACTAGGTGCGGGCCTTGTAACTCTTCTCACCCATAGGGTCGTGCGACTGGTGCCCTATTAACAGGGTTTGCCGGCGGCCTGGACGTAGTTGATGAAGGAGGTTTGGCTGGAACGATGACGATTTAATGCTGAGTCTTGGGTGGTGCCACCTTACCGACTGGCTTGGTACTCAACAAGGCTGGAACAAATGTGGTCAGATCAGGTGGGACTTGCCGGAATTGCAGCTTCCTGATAGTGGGCATTTGAACTGGACGTCGAATCATGATGGGCTTCAGCCGAGATAGGGTTGGTGGCAAGGGTGAGATGGCACGAGGTACTGCAAAGAACCCTGGCAGGTACCCTGTTCTGAACCCAAGCCCTACTTGATGTCTCTGGCTTCTCTGCTCAATTCTGTATATGGGAAAGCACTCTCCAGGACTCCCTCCCAGCAACCAGATTCAAGGTTAGCCTTTTGGGCTGCCTACTAGCTCCCAGCCCTGTGTTGCGGCATAAAGGTAAACAAACAGAGAGTGGAGCGATAGCAGGTGTTCTTTGGTACCGGTGGGTAGTGTAAAAGGGTAAGCCTGGGCAGGCTTTCTAAAGAGCCGGCCTGTCTTCAGGGCCAGTGCCCTGATAGGCTTACAGCCCCTTCTTGGGTGTTCCTCTGGAGGGGCAGGATCTAGCTCAACTCCCTAGTCCCCAAAAAGGTTAACTAGCTAGTTCCCTCTTTGTTCCTCCCCAATCTCCCCACCGTGGTTCACCCTCAAAGAGCAAAAAAGATCGAGGCCCTAGATACACCGACCTCAGTGGTGACTGACAAAGTGGAGGGGATGCGTAAGTCATCACCTTTGGTGCAGAGTGCAGGACTAACCTTCAGCCTGAAGGGCATGGGGGATGGTGTAGCACAACTGCGCCTTTCCTCGAAGTTGAGTTGAAGATATGTGACAAAATGGGTTTAGTGGGATAAAAGGTGTAGAAACACAGCCGGTTGAGAAAAAGAGTGAAACTGGGTTTTGGGTATGCTTGTTTACTGTTGTCAATCTTCAATGCACACATCATCCTGTAGCTGATGGGATGCCTAAAGGGCAGTGCCTAAGGAAGTTGTGTATCTAACACTAGGACGCAGCAAGTATACGACTGGAGAGAGGGTAACCCCATAAGCTCGGCGTAGCTGGTGCGGATGCTACCAATGCGTAGTGACTGTGGCCGGGATACTGGCCAATGGCCGACTGTCTCTAACTGACGTGCTGCGACTGACTAGCACAACTGTGGAGATGTGGCTGGGACTCCAGCCAATGACAAAGCTTGCACCAGGGCTTGAAGCCCCTGTTATACTGGCCGACCAGTGGTGAGTGAGGAGGTAGCAGGCATAGGGTGAGAGAGAGACATTGAGTACCTCCCATCAGCACGGCCGGGCAGCATGGCAAGAGGAGAAGGTGGCTGGGTCCTGTAGAGTGTAATTTGCATTCCAGTCCTTCAGAAGCCCACAAGAAACACAAACTTCTTTTGGCTTCTGAGCTCACTACAGAAATTTTAACGTAACTATTTTATGTTTCGTGCATTTGGTGTAATTTTTAAAGCTCATGGGCAGTGCAAGATTGTATTAAGTACTACATTTAGGACTAAAACAACTACAAAGTGCAATGCAACTGTATCCTGTATTCTTTCATGCAATCCTGTCACACCTTATATGATGAAGACTTACAATGTAGCCAGAATAGCATTGCGCAGTAAGTTATCCTTCAACCATAACAGATCATCTGAACTTCTCCAATGCCAATGGCCCAGGCCACGAGGGTTGGACCAACTATAACCACAAACCTGAGCATCTGTATTACTACTTTAACTTGCTGAGTTGACTGGTGCCTTGAGAAAACTCATATCACGAGCACTCATTCTCTACATAGTGGAGACCATTGCCCAATGAGGTGATAACATCCTTGGCTAGGGGGGTGGAAGTGGTATAGTAGTTGGACTACTTGTCTCCCACCATGCCATGACGAACCAGGTTCATCTCGTGGTGGGATCACCTTGATTTTCGCAAGTGGAAAACATGGTGGTCGTTGCCATTGGCCGGTGGATTTTCTCAGGGCACTCCTATTTCCCCTGCTCTTGCATTCCAACACTGCTTCATCTTCAACTCATTTCACTCTCACTGGCTCTCAAGACCTTTCTGTTAAGTGCTGAACAAAACTAAAGGCCATCCACAGTGAAGTGAGCACTATTGAAATCAACCTTTGAAAAATATCACTTCCCCTATAGGCTGTTCATGGTAAAGTGAGCACTTTTGAGGCCCTAGTTACTTTTTTTTTTAAGCCATTTTTTATTCTTCAACCATCTTTTAAAATAAATATTGCCATATAAGTAATAAACAATGTATGTATATTCTACCACATTCAAAGTTAACGTCTAAGGCTAAAATAAAATATCTTTGTCGACTATTATCCCAAATGAAAGGGCTTTCAAAAAGTGCTCACTTTACCGTGAATAGCCACCCTTTTTTGGGGAACCATGAAAAAAGTTGAATTCAAAGGTTTTTTTTCCAAAAAACGACTCCAAAATAACAACCCTTTTCCTTGGAACCATTAAAAGTTGTAGAATTGAAAGTTTACTGTACATTAATAAATAATTTCCTTATAAAGTATTTACAAATTTTAAAGGGCCAGAAAAAGAATGTGTATTGCAAATTACAGAAATTGTCGCAAGGATAACATCTCAACAGTATGAACATTACATGACTCTACTTTAGGGAAAATTTACAAAAAATAATATAAACAGCAGAAAAAGTTCTTTGTAGTTAAACTATTAACTTAACTTTCTTCTCTCGCTAGGAAAATTAAACACAATCAACACGGTTCTTGCACCCAATTTATGCCATCTTCAACTAGTCCGACAATTAATGTGACTTTCATTTAACAACACTGTACACGTACCTCCAGCATCTCTTTGGTGCGTCGAGCATCTGCATCAGTTTCTGACGCCTGTTTCACTTTCTCTTGGTACTGTTTGCAGTTCATGCCATCGTGAATAGCCTGTTGGTATGGAAGACCAGCGTTATATGCAAGGATACCAATACTGATCCACAGTAGTTAAAATACTACAAATGACACACTGTTCAACATCAAACATAAAATTGGTTAAAATTTTGCTCCTTACACTGATAAATTAAGCTGCTTGACTTCTTAAACTTCTCCCACAGACAAGGCAAAGAAAAATATTTGAGAAAATTCAATCCATACATCTAGTTATATCTGAAAAAAAAAAAAAAAAGGAATTGTTTTCAGCTCTAGAGTACTGCACAAAGCCATAAAAAATTGTTAAACATATGGAGACTTAAGGAGTGGTTTATTAACATCAGCTGCCAACTGGGAGAATTTTTATGTTTGAGATTAAGAAGCATGAGAGCGATAAGGACTGCATGACACATGCATAAAGTGCGCCATCACTGCTATGCACGAAGATCCGAAGCGGCAAGCAACATTCTTGTAATGTTGCGTGTAACTATGTGACTTAGAATAGTAATACCATAATTTTATTGATGGAAAGTCTGTAGCAAAGTTTTCCCTGTGTCCAGATAGTAGGCCTACATATGTTTTAAGATACAGCAGTTAGGAAAAGCTGGTTTTAGTAATGTTGGAAGGCTCCATGGTAATATTTATAGCATACATAATGTTCTGAAAGTACCATTATGGCCACATGTGGGGTATGTTTTCTTTTCATAGGTAAACATACTTGGAACACATTAAACAGTTTTGTCAAAAATTTCGTATTTGAAACATACTGAATCGACTGTGAATGTGCTACGTACCTGACAAAAAAACAATACTAAATTGCGTTACAGAAAATATATGAACAAGTTGTGGTATTAAGGATGCTGTCCAGTGCAGGACCGGCCGAGTGAAAGGATAGGGTTTTACATCTTAAAGGATTTTAGGTGTCTCTCTGCTACCTTTCTTAATATTGCTTTCCAACAAAGAACACTTTGTGCCCTTTGAAGAGAACTATTATGCTACAAAAGAGCAAAATGAAGTAAACTAATAAGTGTTTTTGTGTTTTCTTGAGTCCATAAATCTTAATTTACCTGCATTTTCAGGACATTAAAAATTTTACAAAAACTTTTTGTAGAAATGTGGCCAAGGCAAAGATGGACAAAGTAATTATTGTTTTAAATTGATATCACGAAAGATGGTCGAGATATGCCTAAAATAATTTATCACAAAAAATCCTATCCTCTCACTCAGCCAGTCCAGCATTAGACAGCCACATTAATTTTAAGTTGGTGTTAGGAGCATCGAATTTAAGGTTTGACAGTGAATTCAAATGTTAAAACTACACCAGATAATAATAAGAACTCAACACTCCGTAAAACTACTAAAATGATTATCACACATGTAATATCCTTATCAGTTGTTCTTAAACAATTCTGTAGTAAGAAAATGTTTTTATACTTAATAAAGAAAATGTTTTCTACGCTCTACCATTGCACAAATTAAACTTTTTTACCTGACATGTTAGGCAGTTGACTTTGCGACACACGGGGCATTTGAACTCATTCACATTGTCCTCGAATATGCACCAGCCACGACAGTCAGGAGTCTTACAGTGGAAAGCATTGCCAATCTTGTTCTCCGCTTGAGCCACAGATTTTGCAAGGTGTTGCTCGTAAACATGTGGAGGTACTAGCTGTAACATAGCAGTAAATATTATAATTATTTTACTTCATGAAGATAATGATACATTTTCATGTACACACTATTATAATGTGAATGGGTAAAATTTTACATTAAAATAAGCAATGAACACAAGTATTGACTGTCTCACTTAATGATAATAAAATCAATCTTCAAGTGACTGAAAGATAATCATGTACAATTTACAGTAAATATTTACATTGAAATACTTAATACTTGACGCGTGGCAGTCGGGAAGCTTGGCATGTCACCTTGTCTACAAAGGGGGCTCTTTTATGTGGGTTCAGGCTGAGAACCCTGTGTGGCCTTATGGACTGGTTATTGTGGGTGTGCCGTAACTCGGAGGGAGCCGGTATACAGAGTAGGCCTGGTTGGGCGGTGGCAGGCTATGTAGGCATCTAAGACGGTGTGGGTGGAAGTGGATGCTGGCTTACAACCTGTAGACTGGAGCTGTAGCTTACCGCTGGCAGGCGGTGGCGGACGACTCTGTGAGCCCATCAAAAGGCGGACAGTGTGCGGCTGGCGGTGGCTGGTCCAGGGGCGGCGGGTGCTGGCGTCCGGTAGCTGGTGCTGGTGAGGCCCAATCCCACGGTTGGTCCAAGCTGCAGGCGGACGATGACGTAATGCGGTGTGCCAGCGATCTTCCGGGGTGGCTCAAACAAGTTACTAGGGGGGACTGAGGAGTGAGGCTCCAGCAGGCGGCTTGTGTCTGATCCCAAGCGGAGGAAAAGCTGAAGGCCGACTGGGATGGGTTACCTGACAATTGGTTGGCTGTAGGAGCCATATATGCCTTCTTATCAGCCCACTTAGTACTCCTCGTCTGCTGAATGGCATTAGGTTAGGTACTAAGGGTAGTCACAGTAAGCAAGGGGCAGGTGACAGTAACTACCTAGCTAAGAGCACCCAGATGCGATAACGTCACACCTCGTCAGGCCTGGTGCTCCAACTGGAAAATCGCACGTGGTGGATGGAGCAGATTAGCTGACTTGAAGTGGCACTAAGGCTTCGTCGTTAGCCGCTCAGAGGCTACCGGGTTACACCGTGTCAGGCCTGGCACTCCAACCAGCGAATTGCACACGGTGGTGAATGGAGTGGGTTAGCTGACTCGGGTGGTCCAGTTGCTTCCTCGTGGAGTGTACCTAGTAGGGGGTTCTACCATACGTGCATGCCGAGTGCCTTTGGGCAGTGGGCCCACAGTATGGGTGGCCAGCGAATCGTGTGGTGTTTTGCAATGTAGGAACTATCCAGTTAAAGGATTACACATTCCTACCCTAGTATCTGCAATGGTTTGGCAAGAAGTGGCTATCAGCAGCAAGCTGTAAGGCTACTAGCCCATTACTATAACTGTTGATGCGTCTGCTTTCTTTCACATGTTGTGACATTATGTCAGGAGTGGTTTGTATATTCCCGGACAGCAGACACCACGAGGATGCCAGACATGTGAAGGCAATGTCAGGCACACCAGTGAAGCCCCAGACGAGGTTACTATGTGCCGCCTCTATGTTGTTGGTGTCCAAAAACGACATAGGAATACTAGTGGTGTTGTGATGCATGAAATCAAAAACATTAAATTATACCAACTGCACTTGTAATGGGAAAGTGTAATTTTAAGTCACATGAATTTAAACACACAATGAATCACGAGTTACAGAGTACTCAATATGGATGCCTCACAATGAGTGGATATGAAAATTGAATTTTTTTTAGTTTCTAAAAATTTTTGTAACTAGAATATGTGAAAAGTTTTCAAAATTATATTACTCCATGTATGTATCACCCCCAGGCACAATGTAAAGAACATGGAGTGGCCTAAAACAATTTAATAATATTTCCATCTGGCATTTGGGAAGACCCACACCCAAGTCAAATGTAACGAGTCACCGAGATCAGCCTCTGAGGATGCAGCGACAGCCACTTGAGTGCTCGACCACAATCTGTGATGCCCATTCTCTCCCTTTCCCATTACCTGTAGTCCTCAGCAACCTCTGTCTCTCTACCTTGTATGCACCTGCAGTAAAAATGCCCATCAGCCTCAGTCATGGATCTACCACAAATCTCCCAACTGCCCTATGCATCACATACAAACAACATTCCTAAACTGACCATCAATTACCAAGACCAGTAACCGGTAGGAATTAATTTAATGAACATCAGCCTCAAAAATTAAGTAACTTCATCACAGGAAATTAAGGAAAAATGATGGCATACACTTACGACAACTAATAATCCAGTAATGCTGTAATCCGTTACTAAGAAATGCCAAGATCAAAAAAGACAGTGATAGCAGTACAAATGTTACAGCCAACATGTAAGAGTGGTGTACGTTAATGTAAATTAAGTGGTTTAAGTTTATCACCATTACGGTGGGGGAGGCCCTTGGTTGNGCAATAATCCAGGTTCAATTCCAAGTCTGGATGGTCTGCATGTGGAAAACTTGGCAGATGTTGATGGCAGGATAATTTTCTCAGGTTATCTCGTTTCCCCAACCACTGAATTGTATCACTCCTCCACTTACACATCATCCCATCCTCATCCATTATCCAAGCTGACTTGGAACGGTGGAAGCATTCCTTGCATAGGAACGCCAGTTTCAATTAGTTCCAGCATCCCCTCATCTTATCAATACTTACCTTACTTTAAAGGTGGGAATAACTTGTAAATGTATGACTATATACTATAAAGATGGCATCACAGTAGTTTTACCTGTAAAATAATGATGATTATGACACTGTTCGCAGGTTGCTCTTTACAGTAACGAGATATTAAAAGTACATAAACATTTGTTAAGTGAAGATGGAGAAGTGACTAATGAAAGCACACTAAAATTCTCCGTCAAGTTTATGTCATACGGATTTTGTTTCACGTGATAAACTTTATACAGAATAGACCAAAACCTGTACAGTGATGCATTCATTTTTCATCAGAATTTTGCAAGACACTAATAAAATAGTGTTTAATTTATTTGTTGACATGAAACAATGTGACCGACTTGACAAATTCAATTTAATGAGGAGTCCAAGAGGCAGTGACGAGAACAAGGTATGTTCGTTACTTACTGCTTTTATCTCCCTCTCCTGCAGTACACTGTCACAAGCATAGTTTGCATCTCTGTAAGGACACTTCACTTCCGCTTCCTCGTTGAACTGCACAGTGTTGGCAAGGCAGCCTCTGAAACAAAATGTGAGCACCTTAACAGCCACCATACATGTCTTCAGACAAGAGGTTGTGGTAATCACATGGCTAGTGCATCAGCCTTCCACCTGGGCAATCCATGTTCGTTTACCAGCTGTGTCACACCTGGATTTTTGCGTACAGGAAACAAGGCAAATGTTGTCACTGACTAGCTGATTTTCTCTGGGTACTTTCACTTACCCCATTGCCAACCCTTGGTACTCCCTTTACCATGAAAAACTGTAGGAATGACTGTGTGAAACTTCTGACCACTGGACCTCAAGAACAAAAGACTTATTTTTACCCATTTATACGTAGTCATAAGTGATTGAGCATTTAATGTTAGTGTAGTTTGCCATCAACACTGTGTGTATTTAACATTTTTCTGCTCATCACCAATAATTATAAGGCCCATAAAAATTACTGTGGGTACACACAACGAGAGCAATACACGAGTGACACCTTTGTTAGCGCTGATTTTGATCTTACACATTTCATGTAAATTATACCAGAGGTTTTGGGGAGTCTTGTAATTCACACGCTAGCCATTTAAAGATTTTGTTTATCGGGACTTTGTGCAATTTATTTGAACTTCACTACACCACAAAGGAAAGTATGAACATTTACTCCGATTTTTTTGGATAAACTAAGTCCACAGCAAACTATCTCCCTTCTTTAATTTCTCAACCTCCACTAGTTATTCCTAATGTAAAATGTTTGAACTTTTCGCTTTCAGAGATGATGAGCACCTATAGTCCCACCTCAATAACTGGTCACCCAATAGGTATAACCCCACTATAGGATACACTTATCAACCTTGCATTTTGATTTTACTTACAGATGTATGTATGCTGATATGAAGGAGGTAATTATTTTGTTCTCTGTTAGTTTAATACAGGTGTTTTGATGACATCCAGACAATAAAAAATTGTACAACTATCTGGGATCATGCATGCCAGGCAAAAGCTAAAATAATAAGTCCAGCTGTCTCATTTGTAAAATGTTGATAACTACAATGAATTTAAATGTGATAGTTATGTAATGCCTTGTCACAATAAAATGCTGAAGTGGAAGTTCAGTACTTGCGAAGTAGATCATAAAACTAGTAAATAAGTAAAAGTTTAAACAAAGATGGCACTCACTACCTTTCAGTTTTGCAAGAAGGTTGTGTGTATGTAAATAAAAAAGGCTTGTGTTTTCAATAAATAATTGCAAATTACATATTATAAAAAAAATAATGTTGAAAATTAATGAGAAAATATAATATGACTGTTTTTGTGTGTGGCATACTTTAATGCTCGACCAACAATAAATCTTTTCATATCACAAAAAGTCCCAATGTATAGAAATGTTACGAAATATACTCTATAAAACAGGGAAATAAATACTTGTCAATTAGCAGATTAGATACAAGGGCAACTACACACACTCGTAAAATATCCTGAATTTAGACTCTTCTGTGCCCTTTTCACAAATTTTTTAAAAAATACCAAGAACAAAAATGGCTTCATATAAATAGAAAAAAACATATGAATGCACACACACACACACACACACACACATGCACCACTTTGGTTCCTCTCTCTTTTGAGTGCCTTCATGCCTTTCCTTCTTTTTTCTATGCACTATCTTCATTCCAATTATTATCCTCTATTTCCTTTATCACTCAATACCCTTCCTCAACCTCTCTTCCATTCCTACATAAAACATTTCTAATCTTCTGGGGCCGTGGTGGTATAGTGGTCAGACTACTTGCCTCCCACATAGGCGAATCGGGTTCAATTCCTGATGGGGTCGCTCCCGGATTTTCGCATGTGGGAATTGTGCCAGATGATGCCGCTGATAAGTGAGTTTTCACTGTGATCTCCCGTTTCCCCACCCTTGCATTCCGGCGCTGCTCCATACTCACCTCGCTTCACCCTCATCTGCTTTCTCAAGACCTCGATGTTAAGAGCTGTTCGAGCCTTTCCCCTCCACTCTAATACTCCCTCCCTAATACAGGGTGATTAAATTTAATTTGAATAGAAAAATGTTTTGATACAAAATCAATAAATGATTGCTTTATTATTACATGATAGTAGCTTCTGGAAAAGTGCCACAAATCACTTGGAATTTAAACATGTAAGATGTTCGCCAAGAGGTACAGGCATTTGACATAAGTCAATGTTGATTCTTCTGATACAATACTATAGCTCATCAGTGATTCAAATGGTAGGGATAAAACAGCAAAATATCTTAGCACGAATGACAACAACCCTCCTCCAACATACTGGACAGCTCCATGCAGGTTCATGATTGGGTGCTTTTGGAATCGACGTTTGAGAATACCCAGTTCATAACCATAGATTTGTTAACATAAAAACAGACTTTACGACCTTCAGGAATGCTAGAAATCTGTTCTTCCTACTGGTGGAGCCATGGTGGTGTAGTGGTCAGACTACCTCCCACCAAGGAAAACCGTGATAGATTCCCAGCGGGAGTGGGGAAATGTGGCTGACGTCGTTGGCTGGCACATTTTCCCGCGGTCCCATATCCCCTGCCCTTGCACTGTGCTGCTGCTGCATCTTCACCTCATTTCACAGCCACTCCAGACCTTACTGTTAAAAGTCACCCAAAACCTCTAAACTCTCACTTCCACTTCATCTTCTTCATAATCTCTTTCCTAATTATTCAGATCCATCATCCTCCTGGGAACTTGATGGTTATGATTATTATGTGAATGTTAAGAACAAGCAATAAGACTGAAGAGAGGAGTGTCAGTGCTGCCAATAGCACAAGTCAGTGCCCTAACAAGTAAAATGGAGGTTCAAGGCTTTGCGCCCAAAAAAATTGTGACACTTTAACATTAAAAAGCTTACTGTCTAAGTATTTTTACATATTTGTGTTTTCTTCTGTAACATCACAGGGGGACGCACTCTTATGACATATTATCGGGTTGTTTACACACATCACTATCACAAAACCAGGATCAGTTTGCTCATTACAGACAACAGACAGCCACCAAGGTGCTACCACACACCTTTTTCACATTGAGATGTGAGTAAAAGTGACACTGCCATTGTTATCTCTAGGTATGCTGGTGTCCTGCGTTCATGAACAGCATGAAGAATAGCTATTCAAGTTACACCTACCCTACTCCTCATGATAGACCCAGACTCTGACTATACGCCAGCCTGAATACGCATCTCACTTGGGATCAGCACAGACACAAAGAGCAAAGAGGGCAAACTCTTCTGCTGGTTTTCTGCACATACGGTTGCCAACTGTCTTGTATTGTACGGGATTTCCCGTGTCCTTGTGCTGAAAGAATTATCCCGTATCGACACAGTACAGGATGCCGTGCATCCCGTATCTCAGACTACTCAAAAAATAAACTGAGTATTGATGAAACATGATGTCAATAGTTTACCACTTCTGTGATTACAGGTACGTTTAGGCTGCTGCCCTACCACAATAGAAGAGTGTTTTGTACGAATATAAAATTATAAACTACTATTTGAGGCCACAAAACTGGCTAAATATGAATTTTCTACTTGCAACTAATATTTTGTTGTTGTACATCTTCAGAGAAAATGTTGATTGATGTAGGCCTATATTACTGTTTTGCATATTGCAGACAGTAGGGTATAAAAAAATGTTTTTCATAATAATAATTTTACTTGATCATTTTACTGGGAACAGATGTCGTGTGCAGAGTTGTCTAAAGTGTCCCTTAGAGCAAATCTGAAAAATTTGGCAAGCCTATCTGCACATACATGTGGGGAAAATTAATTAACGAAAGGCTTAAAGCTTAGAGATACAGATTTGAAAACGTTTCTAATATTTTTTGCTAGGTAACACCAGATATCATTTGAGACTTCACCACTTAGGATTAACCAACTAGTTGAAACACATGGTAACCTTCAGGTATCTAGGGTAAGAACAAGGAGAAGGGGTGAAGGTTGAAAGAAATCAGTAGAAAATTAAATATTGACACTTTTGTTTATATGACCAACAAATGCTCACATGCATATTAGTCAGTTTGATGAAACATTCATTTTTAGATGTGATGGAAGGATATGCATTGTGCGAGAAGAAACGAAGAAGGGTTTAGAAAGGGCTGGACAGATTGTGAACTTGCAATACCACAAATGTTTTTCCAGATGCCCCAACCAGCATAGTCAGAGTTCTGACAATGGGGATCAAGATTTTAAAATGTTAGGGTTAATTCAATGAGATAACCTGAGGTAATAACTCAACACATTTAGTCTGAATTTATCTAACACGTATGCTTTTGCTACAATTTAATATTCCAGTAATTTTGTTAGCTGTATCTCATATTGACACGTTTCCTCTGGTTCCAGATTTTTCTACCGATTTATAGTAAAAAAAAATTCAGTGTCTAGGGGGTGTAACAGCAGCACCCCGACACAGCCCTCTGATTTCAAGTGTCTAGGAGACATGTGTGGTACCTGCAGAATGTGTGGAGACAGTCGCGCAGCACAACCCCTTCTCCTGGTTCGTACGGCGTGAGGCAGATTGTGCATTCGAAGGGACCCATGTTTGGCACCAGATCTGTCCGCTCCAGATCCACTAGCTGGAGGTAGTGCTGTCGTTGCTGAGTGGCTGCCTGCTGCCGCTCTTCGTCGGCCGCCTGCAACAACGTGGGATGCATAATTCAACACGTTTAAATTATTTTGTAATCGTACCTTAGTCCGAACCTGACACACGACGCACGCACGTGACGCAGCTGCGAAATGCTCGGTGCAGCACACACCAACACACCACCCGATCATCTTACCACAAGGCGAGGAGGCAACAGCCACGAGACCCAGAACATGACAGACACCATCGGCCTCAACTGACCATCTAACAAGATCGCATGGCGTGCGTAATAAAGAAAGTGGTTTTAACTATAATATTTGCCTGCGAGTTTGATTTAGCATTTAAGTCATTGCTGTGTGAAAGTGCCCAACGCCAAGGTCCTTTCGTCCAACTCCTTTGTGTAGTGCGGTAGTAACATAATCTTGTCACATAATTATTTATGTCAAGTTCAGGATTGCCATGGGCAGATTGTATTTCCTAAATTAATAATAGGGTTTACAAACTGTATCTTAGGGATGATTGTTTACTTTTGCAACATAAGCATTGTCTATGCTGACAGGACACTAGACTGATGTCAACAGTACCAGCTATTCCAACTAATGCACTGCTATTCCATTTTCTGTACATACCAGTGTTAATAACTATTATTTATTTAGTTTATTTTATATATATACACATATACATATATATACTTTTTAAATTATTAATTATTTAATTAATTAATTTATTAGACCTGTACATATATGTGTTCACTCTCTTTTTTAAATTGCAGGTTTAACAGTGAGCGCAGTTTACTTTTAATTCAACACAATGTAATTTTGCACACAACCACCTCACATTTTCTCACAGTGTTTTCTCATGATATTCCAACATGTAAGTGTTCACGATGATCTAATTTAAATATTTTCTGGCAGTGCTTCTTCATGTATGTTTTATTTCTTGAGTATTTGACTGTTAACAGCTCATGCGACCGGCACGAGTTGCCGACCACGTTAGCCCTTGTCACAATCTGTTCCAAACCGAACCTGAAACTGGATGTATTTTTACATGTGGGTAAAATTCGGCTTTTGTGTACTGATCAGCGGTTTCCGTTACTTGATTGTCTGGATCGTTTTCAACCTTTTTCCTCTAGGCCTCTCTCAGCCCCTTCCTTCCTTATTCAATTCAGTTTAACATTTATAGATTAAGCAGCTGACTCCGCTTCACCAGAACACGATTGCCAAACGTATGGTCTTCTATTTCAAGTTTGGTTCCTTCTCTCTCAAGCATTACGCTGCAATGTAATCCTGTTTCGGTTTTATTTTATTTTTGTTTGTGCTACCCGCACCTCAACGTGAGTAACAGTCAGTGTTTTATTAGTGTATTGCAGAGTATTTAGCAACCAAAAGTGTAAATTGCTTATGTGTACCGGCTTCCTCAATAAATACCATTTCAATGTAACCAGGGTCGACAACCGTTTCTGGTACGTGTGTTTGGCAACATATCTGTTTTAGCGTGAGGAAATGGGTGTGCTCCTTGGCCTATAAAAACCGACCTAAGTAGTGAGTTAGGCCAAGGTCCTCTGCCACAGTGCATGCACTTATGTGCCACCACCACCCACAACACCACCAAAGAGGAACAGCCACTACAAAATAAAAACATGCCGTCAGATGTCGTGCTCTCCCTGTCCCAGCCAGGTGGTGCTCTTCCCACAACATCTACATTCCAACAGATTGATTCCTGTCTCTCTCCATCCTACTCTGATGGCCAACACACACCTGAGACTGCATTAATTGCTTTCTAACATGAACTGTAGTTGGTTTAGACTGAACTTGGTCCCTTGTCCATCAGAAGCTAGTGGACACAGGTCAGAGATAATTGTTTTTAAAATCCTAAGACGAAATAAAATGTATATCTGCCAGTTACCTCTTTGTGGTCCGGTCAATTTTCTGCTGTTTCACATCTTCCCTACCCGATTTGCCTTCTGTGTGATCATCTGCCCTCGTACTTCTAGGAGCATGCACAACCATCGCATCAGAGAATCGAACCACATCCCTACTGAAGGGTGCCCCCAACTCTTATCAATGTTTGTTGTCTAATGCTGGCCGGAACATCGCCCTCTAGTGCCACTGTGGCAAGGGGAGAGAGCACCTTTCTCTGACGCTCCTGAGACTTGAAGGGAACAAACACACGTGGTCACCACGACTCTCAGACAACAAGCTGGTTGCGCCGCTTATTGAGAGCAATAGAGGCCTTGTGTGGGGAACACAGAGAGACTGAGGGGAAGTTGAGGACAGTAACTGGTAATGCTGCTCACTCAACTCTTCCCGGAGAGGATCTCCACAAGCCGCTATGGGCCCGAGCACCGTCAATCATGAGGCATACCTCCTGCATGTCACTAGGGATGCCTATTAATTTATAGAATTCCGGCAGGGGTTTACCCTAAGGCACCGGCCCCAGGAAGAATCAGTTCCTTCCTGAACGGACCAAGCCAGAACCTTTCCTCCCCTGCACTGCTACGTTGCTGTACTTTCATCAACAATTGTGCCTGTACCTACAAAACACCCACTAAATCCTTTAAAGCAGTAATTTTCATTCATTTTTATTCTCTAAGTAATGTAACATCTCTGACTGCATAACTGTTTACTCAAAGTTATTCCAATGCCCTGTCACCGGGCGGGCCAGAAAAAGGCCAACAAAATCCGCAGAGCCCACACCATGCATTCTGGAGAGCCAGGGCCTGACGCCCCTAGGGTTCACATATAATTAATGGTATTATTAAGGAAACTCAGTTTCCCTAGTCTCCAGAGGGATACTCGAGCCAGTACACCATCAACCCGCTGCCATTGGCATCAACCTACCTGAAGATGGAAAAACCTGCAGATTTCCTAATTGTTTTAATGCTCTCTTCCCTCCCAACATATATAATCACTGAGGGCTTACACACTAAATTAACATAAACACTTACACCTAAACATGATATATGCAAACACCTGTAGCTTATTAAGAAGAACCTTTTAATCTGAATACACCCCAGCAACCTCAATTATAGACATCGCTTGGGTAACAAAGTCACTAGCAGAATTTCTTTATGTCTTAAGCTTAACACATATCAAAGATGCTACCTACCCAATAATAATATGTAAAATCTTAGTTGAAAAATTACTAATCTGTATAGAAAAATATTAAATGATATTGTTTTTGAAGTGTCACATCCAACCAACATTTGTGTTACTTCAATATGTAACGAGCAGTTATTTCACCAACTGTTACCAGAAAAATGGCTTCGTAAAATCAAGACAATATTATTTGTGCACAAGATAAAAAGCTCTATTGTCATATGACTACTCACCAACCGAGTTAAATAAATGTTCTGCTACTTCTAAAAATGTTGGTAACATGCAACTTTTGCCAACAAAGTAAATAAATTCCTCAGATTGAAATAAAAATAAAAAATTCCAAGAAATTCTAACATTTTGATACTTAAGGAAAAAGTGTAAAAAATAACTACTGGTTCATGAAATATTAGTTTGAATTACTTGTACTTATATATCTTACAATATTGTTTAACTTGTTAAAATTACATACAAATCATCCTCAGAAAATTAAAAATTCTTCTACTCCACAGTTTTCGCATAAATAATTTTGTCAGCCATAGTTTTCCTGTTTTATGTCGTATAAAACTCCAAAAGGAAAAGCGGTATGAAATTGGAAGGCACAGACTTTATTTATTTTCAATGTTCTTAGCAAAAGTTATTTCTGAAAAATTTATGGCCAGGCACAGATTAGAAAAGTGCAAAGAAATCTACAATGTTGTGATCGAGACCACAATCACAAACAAAATCCTGCGAACCGGTGCAACTCGGGTTCTACCTCAAAAATACCTGCTGCATGTCATTGTCCAACTGCTGCTCTTGTTGCATCCGTTGCAGCTCCTGTTGGTTGACTCGGTACCCCACTGGGACTACGTAGTCGAGAGGCCTCTCCGTGGTGCACGCCGCGCAGCCCGGGCGGGTTGGGGCGTTCATCAACGTGCACACCGGGCACTTCCACCCTGCATAGTAAGCAAATGGCATTCCCTGTCAACGTGGCGGCCACAAACCGCCAAGTCATTACCTCTGCAGAAATCCCACAATACATGCTGCAGTTGGATGGTGGAAAATGCAGGGGTGCATGCAGAACTATTTTCACAATCTAAAATAGAAGGGGGCATGACATAGTATTAATACTGGCACGTACAGACTATGAAGGCAGAAAGAAATGGAAACTGTTCTGATTCATGACTAACCTTCAACTGGTAAATAAGTTGCTATTTTTTTCTTTGGAAAATTGGTGATATTTAGCAATCTCATTCAAACACTGCCTTCAAAATAAAACAGTCCTGTAATGTTAACTTCCAAAAGAAAAACTCAAGCCAATTTCTACCAAACTTTTAGTCATATATGCAAATAAACATACTTTACATTTTCACTCAGAACTAGGGCTCAGTTTTAATACAGTTTCATAAACTATTGTAAAAGTAAACGTGAGATGCTTCGACGACTCTTAACCAATGGCACAGCTTTAACTTCATAAGACACCAAAGTGCCTGGTGCTCCATACATTTTTTTAAGTACAAGTCATGTGTTTGCTTTTGCCATGTATAGGTGTGGCACAGAACATTAGCAGCTTTTCCCCTTTCTATTATTCATTTTTTCCTCTATCTCATGCAATATGGTTGCCTACGATGGTTTTCATTTGGAGCAAATGTCGTGCAAGTTGTGGGCACGGCATGCTGTTCAGAAGTGCAAGGCACCAGCTTACATCAAGATAATCATGAAAGTATCCCCTTTTCTTGCATTTCGTTGTGAAAACGTATGCTGCAACACTTTTGTGGTTACCTGTTGTTAATGATAAAAATATTGGTTTATTATTGTAATGCTGTAAAAGGCTTTGAAATCGTAATACACATGTAAACAACCTGATAATGCACTATAAAGTAATATTTCATGCCTCCACTATGTTATAAATGCAAACACAAATGCGTAAAAAATTATTGAACAGTAATCTCTTTAAAAACAAAAACTTCCTTTTCTTTACAGGAAAAAAACCTTGGCTAAAGAGAGATGAGGATGTAGCAAAGACAGAATTCAATGAAGGGGAAATGAAAATCCTGAGAAGACCCACAAGCCAAAAGTAATGTCCACCACGTTTCCCACACGTGAAAATCGAGAACCAATACCACCGGGAATCATACCTGATTCAATGTGGTAGGAGTTGAGTGATTTGGCCACTACACTACCATCTCCCCTACTCTATAGATAAAATTATGCCATTCACAACTTCCTCAAAAGACACTTCTGTTAACGAACAAACAGAATTAACAATAACAACAATGATGACATTAACAACACCCACTAAGACCTTATATTTCTAGATGAGTAAAAAAAAATTTGTTCCATAAAGATATTGCTAATAATAAAACAAATTCAGGAAAAATTTCTGAGTGCTTACATAATTAACAAATAATCATATAGTGATATTATTTCCACACTGTAATTTTCGTAGAACATCAACAAAACTCCATAAATATCTGCAAGTTTACAAACTGCTTCAACAAAAAAGAATATACAGATAAATACAAATAAATTAGTGTAATATTTTTCAGAAATACTTTATACTGATATACTGTACATTAAAATAAATATGTCTAAAATATAAAAATCAAGTAAGTATACAAAAATAAAATTTGTTTGCATCAAACTTAAAACAGAAAATTTTCAACGATAAGTAAATTGAATTCTCAGTACAAAAAAGAAGCCAGGGTGGTTATTTATTAAAAGATTAGGCATAAACCTTTGATGCATGATGGCCTAGGGAGAGGGACATCATGTGAGGAGTGGGGAAGTTTTTAATTTTGCACCAGGTCAGATGCGCAGGTAGGGGGCAGACTCTACTGCAGAGGCATTTGTAGAATGACTCGTCAGCCTCGCGCTGGCCCCTTACCCCTTAAGGTAGGGCGCGTCAGGCGCCTACTTGGTATGAAGTCTGTGAGGGCGAGGTGATGCCTCTGGGCGTTGGATACACAGGTGCGGGCGCTAGCTTACCACTGGTGTCGCTCCCTGGCGGCAGACGCTTGCCCCGGCTGGTGGACTTCAGCTCCGGGCTGGAGCGGATGGCTCTGCTATCACCTGCAGGTGACAGGGGAGCTGGCTGGTGGGCACGTGGTCGGCTGGTGCTGGTGCCTTGCTAGTGTCCTCTGGGTCAAAAGGTTTCACTCCCAAGGGAAAGGTTTACCCCTGGCGGAATAGTTCGACGGCGGGATGAGCAGCTCTGCCCAGACTGGGAGGCCAAATAGGTTGGCAGGGAGGATAGTGGAGTGAGGATCCACTAACTGCCGGGCGGCTTGTGCTCTCTCTCTCTCATGGCGACTTACAGCTGAGGGCTGGTGTAGGTTGATTACTTGGGGGTGACGAGATCCAAGGATAGCAGCTGTACTCCGAGCGTTCCTCCTGCTCCCTCGTCGGTGAGCGGACGTCATGAACAGGAAAGGTGCTAATGTTCACAGAGTGCGCCAGGCAACAAACCCCTAGCTAAAGTGTACTCCAGAAGTACCTGAGACAAGCCTCGTCAGGCCTGGCACCCCCTCCAGCGAGTTTAACACTCTGAAGGGAATGGGTTAACTGACTTAGTTGGCTCATATGCTTCGTCGTGTGTCTTTCTAGTGGTTGGGGCTCTACCGTACTTGCGCACCAGGTACCTTTATGTACCGGATCCACTGTATGGGTGGCCGTCGAATGTGTTCTTGTGTGTGACGTGCGTGCAGTCATGGTAAGGGGCTGCTCGCAGTCCTACTCTATGTCGGAAACTGTTGCAAATTCGCGGTCCCCTGCCGCTCCTTTTGAGGGTGACACTTACCAAGTTGGGAAAAGGCACACGTTCACTTACACAGCGAGGAAAGACACGAGTTAGACAGACTATTTGTTTTATTCCCTTGAGAATAGAAACATGGTGACCTGTACTACCTCCTACCTCTACACACACTAGGTGTTCAACTGACTTTGTACGAGAGCAAGACAGGTGAAGGTGCATGTTGGCTTGAAGAGCTGACAATTAAGTACTTGTGAAAACAACTAGACTCTAAATGTGGCTTGTATTCCTGAAGGGATACGGGGCACCACACGTGTGCGTGCCTGGTGTGGTGAATTGACGGCCAGTGTAAGGGGGTAGCGACGACTCTTTGGCTGCTGTGTTAGGGAAGGCGTCGTTGGCTGAAGAACTGGTAGAAGACTGGAAGGTCTAGGAGAGTCCTGAGGATTGTGACTGTGCAGTAGAGAGCCGTAGCACGACTTGTACTGAGGCGTTCCTGCTGGGTGCACGGCGTTATATTCCTCTCGCCTGGAAGGGTCCCGCGTTCTTCGTTCACTTTCGGTAATATTCGGCCAGCTCCCTTTCAGGTACAGGCCGGGCGGCGCCGCTGCTGCCATCTTTTTCTTGGAGGGGTGGTGGCGGGTGGTTTTGAGCGTGGTTGCGAGCTGCATCCGCTGCTCGCTTAGGTGCAAACTCTTGCATGCCCGCGGCTGCTTCTCAGTGGGGTTTTACAAGTTGTGGGGGGCAGACGACGTGACTTCCTATCATTACATGGATGCTGGCCTATGAAGCAGCCAGTCGGGGTTCTATTTCCTTGGGGTAACATGACGTGCATGCGATGATGCGGCGTCGAATAATGATGAGTAGGAAGCATCATGCGTCAAATTTCTCCCAACAATAACATTAATACACACACACACACACACACATACATATATATATATATATATATATATATATATAAGATTCAATATAGAAATTGTGTGAAATTTGAAATTCACAGTGCAGATATCCACCATACCCTTTCTTATGCCATGCAAGATCTGGACGACATATTCCCTCCAAGACCGTAAATACTGCATACCACTGACAAACTAACAAGTGAAGGTAAACATATGTAAAAGAAATATCTAAGTTATACAATGAAATTTAACTGAATATTTAAAACTCACAACACATTACATTTAGTGCACTTACCTTTTTAACATGCAGGATGTGAAAAAATGGAAACTCAATAGCTTTATCTCCAAAATAATATTATATTGAACTTATCTAAAATTACAAAAAGGAAGCCTGTACCATTATCTTAAAACCATACAGCAAAACATTTTGCTAAATAATTTAGAAACAAGTGCACTGTAAAATATAACAGATTATAAAATTTTTAATGATAAAAAACAATGAACTATAAAATAAAATTACTGTTTCATTATACTATTGTTATTTTCCCCCACAAAAAATATGTAGTACCGATTGAAAAATAGTTTGTTAGGTCCTACTATAACGCTGTTAGTTATAAGGGTGTTTTACTATACAGTCGTTTTAAAATTAAAGAGTTTAGCCTTTAAATTGTCTTAATTTAAAGTTTTTTTTTGTTAATAAGTAATTTTACTTGAATACTATTTCACTATAAAGTTGGTTTGAAGTAAAACTGTTAATTTTTATTATACAGTTATGTTATTTTACTGTAAAATTGTTTTAGCACATTTATTTTTCAAAATATGAGACCATGTGTGAACCTCAAATAACTTGCATCTGGTCTACCAGCATGCCCCTAGATGCTGGGTCACTAATGGACAAAGGCATTCAAGTTAGTTCGCCTTATTATCAGACGTCATGCCAACCCCTCTTGTGTGATAGAAGCCAGCCTAGCGCATCAGCTAAGCGCCTAAGCTCACACCACAGATGCAACCCCGCATGACAGAAGCCTGCTTTCACCATGGACCGAGAGATGGTACCAGAGAGCACAGCTCCTCCCACGGGAGGAGGAGCTCATCCCGCCACCCCTGCAATGCAGAGAGTCCGCGGGCAGGTGGAATATATGTCCGTGCACAGCCGCAGAAGGACTCAACGTACCACTGAGTCTCGCAAACCCATGGTCTCGCAAAACCTCAGCCGAGCCAGCAGCCCTCCTTGGACCTCTACCTGCATCATCAGTCACAGCACCACCTTGGCCTCGAGTCTGGGCACGAACTCCCAGCAGGAGCCAACTCCAGCTGAAGCAGAGTCAGGAGCTACCCCGGGCAACGCACGTCAAAGGTAAACCAGTTGCGGTGTGCAGGCCGGTAATATGCAAGGTCATTCGGCACACTCCAGACTTTGTAGCAAGCCGCCAAACCATGTGCCTCAGGTTGTATACCGGCCGGGCTCCGGTGAACAAACCATAAGTCAATCTTGACAGCCAGCCATATCTCTAACCGACACACCTAAAACTAGCCCTACCATTGTCCCTGTCAATCACAGATGACACATGTCAATTATATAGACAAAATATTATATTGCTCCAAATGTACAAATGCATACCATGTAAAAATATTCATGAAAAATGTATTGCCTGAGAATTGAAATTATAAAAGAAACTAAGAAAAGTATGGAAATCTGCAACAATTTACACCTCACAGGTTTTTCGTTCAGTACTGCATAATTTATAAAATATAACAATTTTTGATGATTTAATGATTTTCTTTAAAATGTTCCCTAACATTTGACAAAATTCTCTTATTTGTCCAAGCATGCATTATTTTCAAAGACTGGTCTCTCTACTATAGTATATCCACACTTAACTGACCACTTTCAAGAAAAAAAATATTTGACTAAAATTCATGCTAGTAACTGCAATACATGCTTCTGTAACAATTATTAAAATACTAACACCAAATTAGAGAAAACAGTTGTACCCGCATTGGAAGAAAAATAGTTACAACCACAAGGAAGTAACATACATGAAATAAATGTGGTGGGTAGGTTTAACGATGTGAGACATGCAGATAATACACGTTTCACGCTCGGCCACTCAAGTGACGTCAGCACAGGCAGGGCTTATCGCTATACCTGCCGGACTATATAACACCATCCCAGTGTGCGTGCTTTTGATTTAGACGTGCTTTTGTGTCAATAGCACCCCTTCAAAGTGCGATATGCCCTGGAGATTACTTTGACAGAACTTCAAACAGTTGGATGCATACAAGAGAGGTTGCTCGTGGGGCTGCAGAAGCAGGATGGTCGTATTGCAGTACTGTGTGCCTTACCGGTCATACTGATATTATCATAGCGCACTTTCGGCACCAGTGGATGGAGAGCAGCATAGTGGATAGAGAACATGCACACATGACATGCAGGATCTAGGAGACAGCCAAGAACCACATACCAAGGGAGAATCCTGTGGCATCCTGTGAGTGTCAGTACAGATGTGAGGCAGCTGCATAACTCAGGACTACATGCATGCAGACTGTTACAACAACTGCCCTTAACACCACATCAACGTGGTGGAAAAGTACACAATAGGCGGCGAGGAAAAACCTCAATAGGGATTTTAAAAATACCCGGTTATCCATTAACTATACCAGCTATTATATACTGCCATGTGCAATCACCTGTTTCACCATAATCAATAAAGTAATCACACATAGCCTTTCTCTTACATACAGTAATTACAAAATGCTGATAGGGTATTTTTTTTTTAAATGTGCACATCAAACAATTAAATAAATGTAATGAAATAATTTTAATGTCACATGTTATAAAGAGCAAAGAGCTGTTTCCATACATCTTCCCCTGATAACAGTAAATTATGAACAAATGCAAGGTAATTTCTCAAATAAAAACGTTGACAAATTTATTATTTAATCATTAAAAGTATAGACCGTAATAACATACTGTATACGGCAAACATTTGATAGAAATGAATACAGTGAAAAAATCACACTATCTGTACTCACATGTACACTTACCTGATTATAGTTTAATTCTTATAAATCCATGAAAAAAAATAATTTTTAAAAATGGGAGAAAATTTTTTTAGAAATACTCACAGCAATAGTCTTGGAACATACACATACATATTATTTCCAATGTGTATTTAAATGCTCCTTGAAAAGTACTTTACAAAACTGTGTCAGTGGCTCTCACTTATTCCACACTTGTAGACACTGCTAAAAAAAAAGTTGCTAGAGGTATTAAAATTCTGTTTTTTAAGATATTATACATATTTCTTCATGATCATTGTGGAGCGTTGTTGTAAACTGTACGACTCTGAACAACATTGATACATGCTATTATTTACTAACGGCATGCAGTTGTGAAAGAACTCCGAAAGTCGTCTTCACGTAACAAGGCACATTCTGTGTTGGTCCCAAACAACACCACCTACAGAAGCTCAGTTTTTAAGATGAGAATATGGCATTTCTCAAAAATATCACAAATATTTTGCTTACATACAAAATTCACTTAAGTTTGTCCTGCTTAAGAGCCAAGTCGTTCATCACAGAAAGTTTTACAGGATAACTAGACACGTGCATATGCTGAGAAATAAAATATAATGCACATCACAACACAATCTTGTAAGAATGATGTAAATATTTTTGAGTTTTTGCACACTTCTTGCTCATTTAGAAAGATGTTCGATGTGCATCTTTTACAAATCCACTGCGTGCATATTACCATTTGAAATACGTAACCACAAAAACATGTTGAACTAAACTTCTCTGCACATTTCAAATTTTATATTGTCATGCCTACAATACGGACATTTGGAATTCATGCTCTTGAGAATCTTCTGACATCCAGAACACACGCCATAATGGAGACACGGGAGGATTATGAACTCTCGCTTCATGGTCTTGCATACCATGCAGAGTTGTTTGAGATCAACGCCAGCCATCGCTGAAAAAAATATGCCGGCACGTAAAAAAAATAGGAAGTGATTTGCATTTGTGTCTTAAAATACACTGAACAAAATTACCATGCTTTTTTTAATGCCAAAAAAGAATATTTTCTGTAAATGATGTGCAAGTACTTAAAGAGTTAGCTGCTTAAGTTATGATTAAAAGTACATATTTAACATATTTATTTATATAGTTGATATTTATTTTTACAAAAACTCTATACCAACTGCATCAATTCTAATAAAGTTGTATGATTCACCATTGCGATGTTGATGCACTTATTTCATCTGTTGCAATGTGAACACAACATCTAGTCAATTTTATTGAACTTAATATCGACTCCATGACTACAATGAAAGTCTTTCCCTCACATGTGAAATAAAAGGCCTATGAGCAATACACAAATGCATGTTCGGCATTTCTAACAGTTTCCTAAAAATTTAAAGAAAATTTTCTTAAATTAGCATTGTCCAGTAAATATTTTTTTTAACAATTCTCATGCAGAAAATTATGTTTCATTATGAGCTGACATTAGTGTTAACTTATACACCCTCTATTTCCACAACACATGTTTATGAGAAAATGTATGACAGGAAAAATTCTTATAGCCAGACAATGTGAGAGCAAAATACTATAATGAAAGTATCACAAAACGTTTCCTGTTTTCATGATTACATTTTATAGGCGTGTATTACAACACTGTTTTTGAAATGGCAATGCTCAATGAGGCAGATCCTTGCCTTAATTGTAAAACAGGCCAACAGTGGATTTTCTCCCAAAAAAAGTGAGAATTTAAGATTAAAGAAACACTACCGGTTAAATAATTTAAAATATTATTTTTCTTTTCACAGCTATGACAGGGCCAGGTCCTGACATGCAGCATTATCAGATTGTTTATGTATTAGTATTTAGTATAGCAAAGCTTTACTCCAACATCATGACAGTGTGCACACTTCGATAACAGGATGGCCACAAAGGTGCTTCCACACGTCTCTCTCGCACTGGCCTGTCACATTTGGCAAACCTGTTTTACAAGAAAAATAAAGAGAGATAAAGTAACTCCACAGTGGAAAGTAACTATAATGCCTTATGCTGGTTATTCTGCACCTAGCGGCTACATCGACTGATTGCCACATCCTTGTTGAGATCTCTTTATCAGCAGAAGCACACAGAATAGGAAAAAGGAAAAATTGCAATTGCTGGTGGCTGGTTGAGGTGTTTTTTTAAGGCAGAGAGTTAACATACAGCTTGCACATTAAATACAATTATATCTGAATGAATTTGTTCATTTTTCTTCTCACAAAACCCTGATCATATTGGTTTCTTATGATTCTATGCCATTTTTTATTCACTCCATTAATTAAAAGTTTAGGAATCATTCATAAACTTCTGGTTATCTCCAGCATAGAAAACATATTAATAAGGCTTATTGTATGCCAAAACTATTGGTTAATGCGTCACGTAACCTTCTCCAAGACCGATCTCAACGCCACATAAGCCTTAAAGGCAACAGAGTCGATAGATGTCAGCGAGTGTGTGTGTGTGGTGTGAGTAGGGTCCAGAGCAAGGCAGAGCATCCTAGCACATGACGCGTAGTAGCAACAACCTGGTCGACAATAAACAACTGTCTTAAGAACACACTCTGCTCATGGTCTGGTGAGCCCTCGCGAGCGCAGCCAGACGGCCCGGTCATGGTGCAGCTGCATCTGAATTCACTCCCTCAATGCACAGCAGTAATTATGAGCAACTCTATTTTGTAATTTTAGAAATTAGGTTTTATTTAACCAGTGTTCAGCATGCGTAGGTTTGAACGTCCTCACTAGCAGCTGGGCTGGAACTTGACCACTCTGTTCTGACAGCCACCGTGGTAGGACAAGTGTGTCATGATGAGGCCCTTCTCTCTTGAGTTTAACTGACCATCTTCAACCCGTTTCTCATCTAAATTGTTTGAAATTGTTTTTCACTGGCTACCTTGCTGTGTCCTGGTGATATTTTGTGGTTTCGAGCCTAACTCGGGTGCTACTAATTTCTCCTCAGTGCTGCCACTGCTTGACCAACAAGCTGGACCTGCCAACTGTCTCTAGCATGGAATTTTTCCACCAAACCACTGTATCTTTCCCAAGCAGGCAGTGCTCTCAACTAATCGTGATTTTAGCAAGCTGAGAACATAATGTAAATTTTAAATATTGTCGCAGTATTTGTGCAAGCATATATGGACACATGTTTGGCTTGTATTACTTGTAGTCTAAACTAAACTGTATGCTAAGAGCCCTGTACATGTGCTTTTATTCACTTCAGTAAACTGCAACTAAAAAGGACATAGATATGGTTGAGCATTATTTATGAATGCTTTCCTTGCATCATGGCCACTTCACGTCCCTTAAGTCTAGGGCAAGACACATCTCCCTCAGCCTGAAAAGAGGGAGTGTTAACTTGGATTGGCTTCCAGTATTTTCTCCGGAGTATCCTGTAAGTGTCTGCCTTGACCATGTCACCAGGCCTAGAGTCTGNACTGGCTCTGTACTGCCATGTGTGTAGTTGGATGTTGTGTTTCCATGGACGTGGGATGGGGGGCATGCCCCCCCCCCCCAATAATTTGCCTTTTTTTATTTTGAGCATGAAAATTTTTTTAAATGGTAGTTGTACCAGTGAGCAAATCGACACACAAAAGACACAATTAACCATCATGAAGTAAAAAATGGATGGTTCACACAAACAACTGACCTCTTTCCCTTCAATCTCATTTGTGTATTCAAAAATTACTTTATTCGTAGATAAAGTCGAGTTCCCCTAAGTCAGTAAAATTCGTGAATGTAGCAGTGTTTCCGCACGTCAGTGAGGATAACAAGTTTCAATGCACAACATACTTGATGATAGAATAAGTTACGTAGATGGATATCTAAACGAAAACCAAATAAAATAATACTGCCAATCTACATTTGCATGGACCGTACATAAATACGACTAGTGCCACCACTATTGGTCCTCCAGCTGCCTCGTCGTATCAGTTACAAAGCAGGTGACACTAGTAGTCGATTACCGCTGTAATTTTATTCAACATTATAATATTGACTCTCTTTGATTTTTAGCAATGGGTGTAAAAGAGTAGATTGGCTCTTGTGATATATATATATATATATTAGCTATGGTAACAAACAAAATAATTGATTACTCTTGAAAAGCTTTCTGTAGAAAGTATAGAGATGGTAGCACATGTTCTGTGGCTCGAAGGAACCAGATAATGGCAATGATGCACAGGCCTTCCTATTGTATGGTCGGTTGTCTTTACTTTGTGCCATTCGCTTGCTAACAGGTCTATATTTTTCTTTTCTTTTTTTTTTCGTGTAAGTGGTGAGTGGGAACGTTTTTAAGACTAATGGGTTTATTATTTCAGAGTGTGTTAAACAAGCATAGCATGCATAATCGCCGACGGATAACACAGATGAATAAGTTCGTAATCAAAAATAAACGATCGCACACCGCAGTTACAATGTCCTCTGACACAAATGTTGGGTGCCCTGCAAAGAAGAAATCGGCAGGCTCTAGCGATAGTGGTGCAAACACAAACCTTCAACTGCCAATTTGTGACTTTGGTCCTTCTGGTTCTGGTTGTGGTCAGTCTTCATCAAGCCGGTGCCAATCGATGGGTGAATATCTAAAAGAAGAATATTCGACTCGTGGATCTCAAGTGAGCTTCTCTTTATTGCAACCAGTCTCAAATTTTGCCTCGTGGATTTCCGGTCCCAGAGCTTAAAGGTCGTCACCGTCACCTTACATTTTAAATAGGTTGGTATCGTAACTACAAATGGCTGCATATAATTAATGGTGTTGATGGTGTTTGTTGTTTCTTTTGCCATCGATATGCTATATTGTGTCCAAAAAACAATCTAAAAAAAAAAAAAAGGGACCTGTTTCAATGTAATTAAATTTGTTTTGTTCTTTTCTGTTTCATTTGTTGCAAAATTTAATTTTTCATGTGATATTTCTTACTTTATGAGCTATGCATCAATAACTATATTTTTATTTCATGTGCATGTGGTTCGTTGACATCAAATCCTGAAGTATATTAAACAGTGTGCAAAAAATAGTTTTTTTATACATAGCCTTAGGTCCCCCCTAAAAATCCATAGCTAACGATGCCCATGGCTGGCACCTGGACATTTAAAATGCATTGCAGTATTATACTCAAGCTGCTTATATACACAACACTGTAAACAGACTGTGCCCGAATCCAGCAGTGACAAATGGCAATCTACTAAAAAAAAAAATTGTACAAAAACTTTTACTTTACTTTAACTTTTTGTAACTCCATGTTTTTTGTAGTCTAAAACTCTTCAAAATATTTAGCTTACTACATACTAAGTTCTTGCTTCTGTATGCCCTTACAAAACAATGGTGTCTTTAACAATAATTTGAAGTGTCGCTGACAATTCGGGGCTACCACATGCTGTAATTTCTGCTCACTTCATAGGTATCTTATGAGCAATGCATATTGTGATGTACATGTTGGACTCAAAAGAAATTTTGCAAAATATTCTTAACAACAAATATCTAGTACGTTAAAATAAATAAAATGCCATATTCTCATTTTGCAATTCGTTAACTTAAATAAGTTTTATGAAAAACTTTTTACTCATACACTATCAGCTAACACTGCAAGAGCTATAGTAAATAAAGTAATGGTGAATGTTTTAAAACAAACACAGTACGGCCAATACGTGTATGTCCATGATGACTTCTAGTTAATCTTTAAAAAAATTTGTCATCAATCTTTTATTCAATTTTGTTATCATGATACTTAATGCCATCCCTCTTCCATCACGCAATTATGCTATCAGGAGTGCAGTGCGCACACTAAACTAATGCTATGCTTTATGATCTACCCAGGACTGAAAACCAGAGCCCTGTAGTGCTTCATAGTCTAAAGACAAGACCTTAGTGAACTAAGCCTCAGAGATTGTATATATCATGGACAAGCTACAACAGAACATAAAAACACATTTAAATCTTAAAAAACAGTGGCATAGCACAAGATTTTTATTTGGAAATGCCTAAAGGCACAGATCCTTAGCCAATTGAAGTTCAGTAGTCCAAAATTAAAAATGTACTATATTTGTTGCACACTATAAAATTTATGTTTTTAATAAATCTTCATTATGCAGGAGACGTTGATCCTAATCTTGGTTTCTTCACAACAGCATACACACAAAAATATTTCTCTTATCACCAGAAACCCATATTACATACCTACCTACTTGAGCAATGATAAGCTGTTTATATTCAAATGATCAGTGTTAATTTTTTATTAACACATCTCAGAGTGGATTTTTACTTCAATTATGCCCTTAATAACTGAAACTAATCTATATGGAGTTATTTATTTCTTCTATATACTAACTGAAAATCTTAACATCATGTCACACATTAAATGTGCATAACTTTTCCACAATCTATGTAAACTGCGTAATTAAGTTAACACAAAAATTCATTAATTTCATCACCAAACACCACCACTGTTGGTAAATGGCACCAGCTGTGGTACGTTTTGCAAATGCACATTTATATGCTTTTTATACTATGTTGTGCTGTCATAAAAAAAACTACCCTACATAAAACAAACTGAGTACAATATTACAAAATGTGACTATTGGTACTATACCTTCACAGTTTTTTTTAAATAATACTTATTAATTTCAAACTGACTTACGTCATTGAAAAATGTCTAAATTTTATGTGAAAACATGCCATACCATTGCCATCTTTATTTATCCTTGAACTAGGTTGGCAATTCTAATAAAACTCTATAGGAAATATTAAAATTAATTATTCCAAAACAAATTATTACATACTACACAATATTTTATGAAGGGAACACGATTATCTGTGATTATTTTTGAAAACCCCCAAGCTTTGAAAAAAATAACTTGTTTTCTTCCAAGTTTTCTCAATCCTCTCACATTCAAGAGGTTTCTGACAAACTCTGTGGCGTCGTTACCCATTATATTACCACACAGTATTTTATAAAGCAACAAATCCAAAACACAGTGTCACTCAAGAGACGAAATATGTGAAGCAAAAGTAAAAACCTTGCACAGTCCAGTTCACATTCTGTCCGAGACTAAATGTGTTAGCACTGCATAATGTGCGAACACAACCTTCACGGCACAAAATATCAGTTGTCATAAATGATGATGATGCTGATGATGGGCTCTGATCCACATGGTACCAACTCTGTGTTCAGAAGTTGTGAGTCATGCTGGGGCATGGGGTCGAACCATCATGAAGTCTTAGCGTGCACATCCACCGAGGACCCTTCATCTTTTGTCTGTCTGCTCTTCGCTGTGTCCACTGATGTTGCAGTATGTCGCACTTTGTCAGGCTGAGAAATGGGCTGCATTCATTGTACAATCTTACATCTGAACGCAACATTACTGCAGGGATCATAAATAATTTAATAAAAGTATTCATCTTTTGCAAATGTGATACTGTTGTCCAGTTTGAGAATGGTTAAAAATCAAGTCAATTAATTGTGACACATAAAAAAAAAACATACCTACGTTGCTGTATGTGCTTCTTCCAGTAAATGAATATTTCCTTATGTACTGCTACCTGCTTAAGGAACTCAACATGCGTCTCATTGTTAAGTACGGATGGTCAAACAGACTTGATCCTGGCATCGGCAGTAATTAATACCATGTTCCAATCAACTGTGTCAATAGCGCGAGGTCGTTTTGCAGAAACATGCACTGCCTTCTGCTTTAGAAAAATTATTTACTGAGTTCCATTCTAAATTGTTGTAACATTTCTAAGCCCAAGTAAATAATTCCAAATTTAGGCGATGGAACTTCATATGAAGACTCAATCTTCAAATAGGTACAGAAGTCAGAAAATTTTCCAAGTATGGACTAATGATTCTCAGCTAGATAATATATGTATAGCTAAAATTATAAAACCATTTTATTCCATATTTTACTTATGAAAAATCAACTATCATCATATTATACCTACTAAAAATATGAGGTAAATAATTTTGCTCGAGTAGTAAGTAGTATGTGGTGATAATTTTTAAATTTGAGACATCTGTTTCACTACAGTACAAACCACTGAAGAAAATGTTTACAAATTTGACAGAATGGGCTTTGAAAGCTGAAAAACACGTTGAATGAACAAAGTAAAGTGTGACTGTTGCATAAATTTTTCCCACAAGTTTTATGTTTAAATTTTTTTCCTAAGGAAAAAGCTTTCAACTTCAAATTTCAAGTTTCCGCCCCATCAAAAATGTACATCAATTAATTTTTGTATTTGGTATTGATTGCCAAACATGATATACATTAATATATCCACCAATATAAAATCTTTCAATATATCTCTACATAATTTGTGGGTAAATTAAATTTTCTCATATTGTCAACCTAAGCCAAAAAAAAAAAGTTGTACCTGACAAAGTTACTACATGTGCCGCTATTCGACATATTTGTAGTATATAATTTTGAAATAAAATATAAAGACATTTTTTATAGTTTATGAATTACTTAAGGACCTCTTGACGTCAGAAATAGGTCGGATGTCTACTCAATATTATTAAGACGGAAAAGCAACATAATAAAAAAAAGTAGGCTTTTTTTTTTTTTTTTTTTTGGGGGACAGCAGCACAGAACAAAGTAAGAAGTGGAGGTTATCTTCTTTAAGAAACTGTCCTTTATTTGGATGGATAGTGTTCTATATTTTCATACCTTGTGTGTTGGGGGACTACAAAATGCAGTATCTGAAAAGCACATTACAACAGAAACTACTCGTGAAGCTTGGAAGACGAGCACCTACCTAATCTGAGCGTGCCCGTGAGCTGATCTTCATCCTCCTCGTCAGAATCAACAGGCTGTTTGTCCGCCTCTGCAGGCCGTGGTGAGTCGTCGTGGGGACCTGGTCCACCAGACGCCGCCTGCAGGTGGGAAGGGACCGGTGCCGCCGGCGGTGGGCCCACCAACACTACCGGTGGCTCGTGCACCACCACAACTGCTGGTCCTTCGTCGTCATCAGTCTCTTCTTCCTCTTCTTCATCTTCTTCCTCTTCATCTGCTTCGTCTGTGACTACCTGCTCGGCAGGCTTCCTTTCAGGGGACTTGGCTCCACTCTTGTCTGCAGCCTGCGTTCTGCGATGCAACAACACTTAGTTACAAATTAATTTAACATTTATTTAAAACACATTTTGGCAAATCATCAATGAATACCCTTCATTTGTGGACACTTGGCAAAAGTTAATATTGGATTTGACATGTTTTCTGGTTACAAGTCTGTAATTTTATTTATACAGCTGGTTCGTGGTGAATTGAGCACAGCCTGTCTTGTTTCTACTTTGTACTTGTTGCGTAAAATATGACCAAAAACATGCACATCTGAAAAAGACAAGAAATTTTCATTATTTAGGATTACCAAACACTACAAAATTATGCAGTCTGAATTTGGTAGTTGAGCAGTTGGTGATGGCCAAACTTGTTCTACTGCCAGCTGTTCTACTGCAAGTTAACTGTTGCTAATCTAAGCCCATTATTCTTATGATGTAATTTCCTAGGTTGTATCACAAAGATGTTTATCTCATTTTATATTATTGGATAATCAAACATTAAGAGCTATGCCTTGTTGGTGTGTGGAGTGCATTTAAGATGATTGGTAGAAAACATGTGATTAAAAATAGATCGAAAATTTGTATTGGTGCCTTAACACGAAAAAAGCATTTAAGAAACGTTTTTTGGTAAAAGACAAGTTTTAAGTTTTCATTTCAACCAAGGATTAGTTTCTTAGGTGTAAAAATTGCAAAAATTAATGTTTTCAGAACCAGTGGCTGCTGCTAAATATTCTGTATGAAAACTAGTCTTTAGTCACATATAATAGTTCTATCTTTATTAGAGTGTCATAAAAATATCTGGTCACCATTTAAAGGCACTGTCAAGCAAGTTGCAGAAGGAAAAACGTCTTTTTTGATGTAATAATATTTTGGAGTCGTTAGCAAAGCGATTGCGTTCGAAATTTGGAACACTGAAGAGCACTACTTTATAAATAAATCTCTAATACTTAACACCATACAAATTTATTAAATAATGAAAATAATATAATAAAGATCTTGCAACTACAAATGAAACAGCTAGATGTAACAAGAAAAAGTAGCCACTTATTTTTTTACCAAGCCAATAGTGTCATACCCACTGAACTGCCTTCATGTAGCTAACTAGGCCTGGCCGACTCTGTGTAACATAACATTTTTGAAACTGCCAAAAAAACGGGACAGCAGGAACGGTACACATTCATGCAGAACAGCGACCACGACAGAGCAGTCATGACAGCGACAAGTGAAGCAGTTAATCTCTGGCACTAGTCGCAGACTTGTGGGAATCGGTCCCTGCGGTCGCTGTCACTGTGACTTGGAATCTTATGCCATGACACGTGACAGTGACAACCCTGGAGCAGTGGCAAAGTCGCAGTGTACAGGAAATACTACCCATCACCAACATTCAGGTCCAACTTGATATACACACTCCAACAGCACGACAGGCGGCTGATGTTTAGTGAAGCCGCCTCCCCTACTTGAAGGAAACATGCATCCTTCCCAACAATACTGTAGAATTGATGAAGAGAAATGAGGAGTGCGAGAGAGGTGATATAATTCACCAGTGGTGAGGGACATAGTAAATTCCTGAGAAAACCCATCCACCATATGCATTGTTCACCATGTTTCTTATGTACAAAAAAACCCAGTCAGATGATCACGGGTGGGAGGCTAGTACATCAAGTGGGCATGGGACATAAAGTAATGCTGGTGAGTTTAATAATACGTATTGTAAATTTCATGGAAGCCAATGGAGTAAAACATAGAAAGACCAATTCCAAATAATTGTTTTTACTAACTAAGTCATTTTACCATTGTGATGTGTTACCGTTGAACTATTTCTGACACAGTAAATTTTAATATGTTATCATGGCGGAAGATATGCTAAATAAATTCACCAATATTGCAAAATAACTGCTCAGAAAGTTGGAAAAAAACATTATCTAGGACTGCACTTTTTTAGTTTTCCTCAATTGGCTTCCAAAAAACAGTATATCCCACGCTCTCTTAATCACACAGTCACTCTGACCCCATTGAAACGCCAAATAAATAAGTATGAGAATCAAATTCTACAGAACGTCTGAAAAGGACAAAACTAGAGGTAAAGATTATTTACGTTTTCAGGTGAACCATGCTGAATCTGGAGGATCATGCTGAGATTATTTAACTCTGCGAACATGAGGGTTGGTCACAGAGAGCAGTGGCAGAATAATTCAACAGGAGCCATTCCGACAGACAGGCGCAGTATAGAACAGTCGGCCGATTGCTGAACGAATTTAAGACAATGACATTGATTGCAGATTTGCAACATTCGGGACATCCCAGTACTCCACCGTAGGTCTATGAAACTGTCACCAGCACAAAAGTTTGGAACAGAACATACCAAAGCGTACTATCCATGACATCTTGAAATAAAATTTCCACCCACAACACTTACAGGTTCAGCATCATCTAGTTGAAGATGACTCCGACCATCTGGTGGAAATGTGCAAGTGGTTTGCTGATCAAATAAACACTGATGGAAGCTTCCTCGCTGACGCTGTGCTCCTTGCTCCTTGTCTCCAGAGAACCAGCGAGGGTTCTCTGCTGACTAGCATCTCAGATTCTGCTTGTCAACGTCCCCATTCACAAGAAAATTTGCCGTGTCATAACAACACAGTGCTGGTACAAAACTTCGCCAACAGTTTCACAGGCCTCTAGTTGAGTACTGGGACATCTCGATCATAGCAAATACGTGACAGATCCTGTTGTCTTAAATTTGTTCAAAAATTGGATGACTGTGCTATGCTGCACCTGTCTGCTGGGGTAACACCTATTGAATTCTTCTGCCGTTGTTCACTGTGATCAACCTCATATACGCAGAGTAAAATAATCTCAACATGATCCTCCAGATTCTGTGTGGTTCACCTTAAAACAGAAATAATCATTACCACTAGTTTTCTCCTATGGTGTGAGACTTTTCGGACACCCTGTAATAGAATGTTTAAAACAACAAAGAGGCATAGCAAAAAAAATTAGTTGATTACTTTTCTTCCTCTTCAGACAGGTCAGGATCTGTCTCGGCCTCGGAGTCTTCACAGAAACTGTAGCGCTCATCCTCATCGTTGTAATACCAGCCTCCCCCAGGCCTACCTGGGGGAGGTGGAGGCAGCTTCTTTGCTTCCGACGTGGCTTCTCCTGCTGCTGCTGTAGCTCCTTCTGAGCCCATCTCCTGATTCACTGCTGTCGTGTTGGCACGGTTGGCGATGCCAGCGTCCGCTGTCCTGTCCTGCTCACCATCTGCACACACACACACACACACACACACACCATTGAAACAAACTACAATTATAAAAGACAAGCTGTATCTCATCTGTGGTTAATTATGCACTTTAGAAAGAAACCTCTGCTTGAACTGTGTTTAGCAAATACATTGACTTGTTTATTTCCAGTGAATATTTGCATTGAAGTACAAAAATGAGTTCTACATCTTAATTTTTAACTAAATTCATTTGACAGGGTCACTTTGTTGTTGCATAAATATTGGTCGTTAAATAAATAATAATGTTTGGTTTTATGCGATGTGGTAGGACACGCAATAGGCGGAAAGGAAAAATAAATCAGAGCCTTGAAAAGTGTTACAACTATGACAGTAAAAATCCTCTAGCTGAATCACAGAACACAGAATGTGTAAACAATCGCACACTTATGCAAGTGGAATATAGGATTAGTTTTTTACACGTGATTAATGATGTAAAATGTAACATTGTCGTTGAATTATGACAGGCTCCAAGTAAAGATAGAAAATAAGAAAATGAAACATTGTTTTTATAAAATCATTAGTGTTATTATGTTAGCAAATTTCATTCTAAGTACCATAGATCAGCGAGACTTTGAAAACTATAAAACGGACTGGAGTAGAGAAGCTTGGGTGGCTCTTCACAACAGGGTCTTGAGAGACGATGAGGGTGAAGTGAGGTGAGTATGGAGCAGCACCGGAATATAAGGATGGAGGAGATGGGAGATCTCAGAGAAAACCAGCTGAACATAAACATCATCCATCACAATCCCCATGTGAGAAAATCCAGGAGTGACCCAACCAGGAATCAAACCCAGTTTGCCTTGGTAGGAGGTGAACAAACCAACCACTGCATCAACAACTATACAGGAAGAAAGTAATTTCCCAGCGTAGCTGCCTGCAGCAAACACCTGACTGTAAGCCCTAGACACGCCTCAAATGGCTTAAAATACCTAACACAGGCAGTACTTTCTGGAATTTGTTTTCCGCTAGCATTGAAAACTGCACTAATATCTCAATTCTTTGAATAAATTTTATATGCGTAATGTTGACAGGGTGGTGATTGCTAGATGTTTTTTTGATAATGGGTACAACTTTGCATACTTGTAAGTCTGCTTAGTAATCAAAGCACCAAAGGATGCCAGCAGAGAAAAGGCAACATGCTTTCTCATGCTCCAAAAAACCCAGTTACAAATTTAACATGTTTTACTCAAATTTACTTTTAGAAATCAGCTAATCTTATATTCATTGACAACAAAATAAATAGCTTTCTAATAATAAAACAAAGGGGATTAATGAAGAAAGTGCAAAAAAAAAATTTCATTAATTTAGGTTTGAATTTGAAGTGTGTAAACGGTATAATACAATTGGCATAAAATTATGGCATAAAATAACATATTTTACAACCTTGTCACTGCACCTCCTCATTAACTCAAGCACTAACTTGACATGTGAATGCACAAGCTGCATACTGGCACAACACCAGCCACTGTGCCTCAGTACATTTTATAAGACACCCAGCTGTGCTGCAAGGAGATAACGGTCATAGTAGAAAAATGAAGATGGAGAAAACCACCCATGTGAACTGACCATCTCATTACCCATATGGTGCACATATGAAAAAAAAAGTGCTTTAATTTGTATATGTGCAGACATGTGACTGTAAACACTGGATGTCCCGAATAAATATTTACAATCTTTGAACGGGAATAACAGAGAAAAAAATCAAAGACAATCTAATACGACAGTGTGTATTTGATGCTATAATGACAACTTTGGGTGTGTGTGAGCCCATGTAGCAATTTTGCTGTTGTCAGTTCTGTTTGCAGCCATGAGCAGAAGCATTACAATTGTAGAGGAAATGCAAAGGTGACACGGCTTTCTTTCGAGCAAGGTAACCGGATTTTATAAAGTGTTACTGGAAGTGTGAGAACATGCTTGAGCTGCAGAGACGATGGAAGGCAGAATTCCATAATGTGCCACTGTCACACGTAACAGTGACATGTTTACGTGACAAGTTTGAGAGGGACAGAATTGTATGTGACATAAAGAAAGGATGATGACGTGTCCATCAAAATTTACAGCACGTAAAGTGGAGGCCCAACATTCCCACGTTACTTACCGCCATGAATCAAGATGTCAAATTTTGTGAGTGGGTTGTGAACATGTGAAGTGACAGTGAACATTTTACTGTCGTCATTGCTTGGTCTGATGAAACAATTTTTAAACTAAATGGGAATGCCAACAACCACAACTATGTGTACTGGATCGATGGAAATTCCAACATTGTGGTAGAGAAAGCAGTTAATTTTCCTGGGTTAACAGTATGGTGTGGTATGTCTGCCAGAGGACTTGTGGGGCCATTCTTCTTGGATGGATTGGTGGCAGATGGAAGTTACCATACCATTTTGCAAGAAAACATTATGCCAGCCGTTCACCAACTCTACATAGATGGCGACTGCTTTTTCCGGGATGGTGCACCGCCACATTACCATTGAGAAGTACAGTCGTTCCTGGATACAACATTGATTGGGAGGTGATAGGCCCACAAGGAAGTGTTGAGTATCCATCCAGACCTTCAGATAACTCCAAAGAAGAACAATGTGTATACCACAAAGCCAAGGACACTGAATGCCACGAGAGATGCAGTTGTGACAGCCCCTGGTGAATACACTCCCATGGAAACAATAGCTACTGTTTGTAACTCTGTTCCACAGCGTCGCAGACAACATCTTGCTGCTGATAGAAATTTTTTTGGAACATTTTTAACTGTTATTAACATTAGTATGCACGTAATATTGTCTTTACAGCATCAAATACAAGCAGCCCCATCAGATTCTTCTTTAATAGTTTCTCTGTTATTCCTGTTCAATGCATGGGTTATTTTGCTTGATTTATAAAATGTTACAAGTACTTACAAGAACCGAGACTGACCCATGTAGTAAAGTTTTTTACATGTATGTGACACACTCATGCAAATAATGATTTACTAAATAAAGTTTATTTCAAAAATTGTATGTTTGCCATGTGCGTTGTTTTACAGGTTTTATTAATTCAATGTCATTACAGTTGTAGGTATCTACTAAATAAGATAATGTGACACACCACCTTCCTCAAATAGTTTGTATTATTTTTCATAGTGCCTTATGGGGTAAAAGGATTTCACACGTTATAAATTTACTATGTATTTTTCTGTCAATAATTTTCACTTATTAAAGTTCCAAGATAAAAATCCTGATTAAATACAGGTCTGAATAACTTCTGGAAAGTAAATTTTTTTTGTCTGTACCGAAGTCTTATTTTGGGGTAGTTTTATATATGTGTAAACATAATATTTAAGTATGGCAGACTTATGGCACTGTTTTCAGTGATATTAGCACAACATAGCTATTGTACGAGCAGTATAAGTTTCGCTACTAGCACACACACTGCTGGGTTTGACTTCACGATGCATGCTCAAAACGGTTCCAAAGAGAATAAAACTGTTCGAAAGCGATGGCGCTGTACCTGGAACCACCAAGTACAGGAATACAGGGCAGCTGCTAGATGTGATGTTGTGGTCAGCGAGAGTTTTGGTGTCGTCAGACGCCAGCAGCTTTCCGAGAATCCACCGCTGGACCCTTGCAGGTATATCAAACTCTGCCTCCACCTTCTCCTTCAACTGTGCCACCGTCAGTGATGGCGACACATGCAGAGGGATAGGCCCTTGGTGCGACACCTTGTCTTCAACGTACATGTCCACACTAGGAACAAATACATATTTCAACTAAATTCGTACGCTCAGTTCCTCACAATGCAAAGATTTCTCTGCAACATGTGAAAGAAAATGATTTCATCGAGAACACTCACAGAGTAAAAGGCCCTGTCACACTGTCAAATTTTCCCATCAAACTGCTTGAAATAAAATAGGATGGTTCTGACATCACCGAAACGTCATTATCGCAGCCATGTTTGTTTGGAAAAGCTGGATAGCTCCATCAAAAATTTTGAAAAATTGATTGGTTATAAAATTTCTTTGATGTTTGACGAGGTCAGCCAACGAGAATCTTGCGCAACAAAAACAGCCATTTCCACAGTCACAAAACTTTAAAATGGCAAACAATTTCTGAAAATGAAATTAGGCGATGGAGATAATTGATAAAGAAAGCTCTTTGATGGATGCTATCCGAAGTGATTAATTCACAATAATATTAAGAACTCTGAGGCATTAAATTCCACTGTACACAAAATATCTCTGATAAAGAAAATATAAATTTATCAAACAAGTGAAAATAAATCACAACATTTTTTTTACATTTCTTCCTGTAGTAAGCTGCGTGAAAACAGAAGCAGTACATTACTTCGAAAATAATTTTTACCGCAAATCGAAACTGAGACTACATACATCCTCCAAGTAAAAAAATTTCACAGCGTGACACAATTTCAAACATATTAATGGTTATTTCAGTCAATTTAATGAATAGAAAAATTTGATGTTCGTATTATTTTGTCTTCAAATTTTATTGTAAAATATATTTTAAGGTGAAAATTTGACAGTGTGACAAAGGCTTAAGAAATAAAACATTTTAGGTTATAATTTTAAAACATCTGGTGGAAGAAAGTTTTCACTTTCAAAATTTCCATTCTCGCCCCTTCTAAGTAAGAAACTTCATCTACTTTCTAAAGAAGTACACTGTGTGTGTCCCTTTTCAAGGCAAGGCGTTTGACAAATTAAAACTTCAGTAAANAGTGACTCCCAGCCGCAACCTAATTTAAGACGTTGTCACGTCAAAATATTGTTATTTTGTTGTAAGGTAATTAATACTCATCTCACACTTCACATATGCAAAATGAAGCAGCAAGAATAATATCCTTGCAGGGGTTGAATATAACTAAAATGCATGTCAAAATCCTATTTTGCACTCTATAATTTTTACAGTCATGAGAAAGATTTTAATTGGCAAGCTTTTGTCTTATTTGACATTTTCTATCCAACAATTTAAACACTTGGTTTTCATTTTTAAGAAGAGTTAAATAGTTTGAATCAGTTGTGATACTACCACATAAACTGAAATAACTACACTGAAGAGCCAAAAAAAAACTGGTATAGGCGTGCCTATGCAAATAACAGAGGTATGGAACCAATCAGAGTAACGCGATGCGGTCGGCAGCTAGATCGGTTACTGCTGCTACAATGGCAGGTTATCAAGATTTAAGTGAGTTTGAACGTGGTGTTATAGTCGGCGCACGAGAGATGGGACATAGCATCTCCGAGGTAGCGATAACATTTGGATGTTCGCGTACGACCATTTCACGAGTGTACCGTGAATATCGGGAATCCGGTAAAACATCACATCTTCGACATCGCTGCGGCCGGAAAAAGATCGTGAAAGAACGGGACAAACGACGACTGACGAGAATCATTAAACATGACGGGCGTGCAACCCATTCTCAAATTGGCGCAGATTGGATTTGTGGAATGCCCTGCAGGATTCATGGTGTGAATTGCCTCCTGCATACCTTCAGACATTAGTCGAGTCCATGCCACGTTGTCTTGCGGCACTTCTGCGTGCTCGAGGGGCCCTACACGATATTAGGCAGGTGTACCAGTTTTTTTGGCTCTTCAGTGTATGAACATATCAAATTTAAGATGATTCATTCAATGGTATTCAAATACATTCAGTGCACCAGGAAGTTCAAATGTACACTTTCGAAAATTTACTGACCAATGCTTTGCTACTACTTTCTGCGAATGAACAGCCACATGAATTATATTATATTAAATGGCTTGCTGTATTACGCAACGTACAACTCCACGTGTTGCATAATATTTGAACTTTAGGAGAGACATGTTTCAATAGAATTGCTCTTTATACCCGAAAGACTAAAAACACATAATCCTGAATTGGTTGACCTGTGCAAGTATTACTGAAATACAAGTAATTTCCTGAAAAAAAAGTAGCTTATGTGATTGGGATACAGGTATTTCATTGGTGTGTCTTTTTTTAAATGTAAGTTCAGGTAAGCACAGGATGTATGATGTCACAAAATTAGCCTTCATAACATCATAATTACAAGAAAGTCTGAGAATGAATCATGCACTCATATTGCATCACACCGTCTATCCACGGGCATTTGTGTATTGACTTGGAGGGGACACATAACACTACTCTCGAACAGCAACCCTACACTGACAATCCAACATGTCACTGCGAAATTAGAATCAACGACCCACAAGCACAGCTGGGATACAGAGAAGAAACCACCATGGAAGGAGTGTACGATAAGATGTGTATTTCAGCTGGGCAGTGATTAACTGCAGAATCCCCAACACTGGACAACTATTTTGTAAATATACCAGTGAAAACCATATGCTGTGAACGCTTGTTTTATCACATTATTTTGGCAATACTATTGAAAAATCACGAGCCAGTGTTAGACACATATGCAGAAGACAAAAACCCGTCTACTCGCATCATTAATCTATGGTACCCACACGACAGAGGCTTGGCTGGAATCGAGGCTGTGCCGGTGCCGAGTCACGGAGCAGCTGATCTTGAGCCGCGCCAAGTCCCGCGCCAGCCCCGCGGCCTGCACGTGCTGCCCGCCAGCAATAGCCGTCTCAAGCCGGCGCAGAAGGCGGTTGATCGCTAACGTGTTCATGTTCTTCGCAGGGGGAGTGGCCTCCAGGTCAGCTGAGTCACACACATGCAGCATACATGACAAGTTAATCTTATACGAACATCATCATTCTATACTTTAGAGCTGAGCTGTCAAACAGGTAGGCAACCCACATGTCAAAAACAAGGGAAATGAATGTCTGGTTGGGACTGGCAATCACAAGAACTATTGTTACACAATCTGGGCACTAGTAAAATTCTTCAGATCAACTCCACTTGTTAAACTAAGCATTATTTTTGCTGTTTTTTAAGAATGTATTAATTTATCAGGTACGTCAGTACATGTTATTATTACAATGCATACATTTTTTTCATTTTACAATTTTTTTTAAAATAACAATGTTGAGAATGGCAGTTCTCATTCTATGTCATATACTGCCAAATAAGTAAAAAGTTAATGATTATCATTTTCCCTTTTATATAATTTACAAGCAAAATCCAGTTATTATTTCCCTGCATGTTGCCTTCCTTCCAACAGATAAACATACATGCATTTAGATAGCCCTGTTCTAGATATTTAGAAACTTGCATACAACACTAAGTACAATGTATATGCATATATCTATTCTCGCAAATAAAAAAAAAAATAGTTAGAACATCTATAAAATGACATGCTGGCCTTCCTCCATAGCAATCTGAATAAAATCCCTGGCAGTTTTTCACATGTGGAAAAATGTAGGTTTTCGCTAGGTGCTTTCATTTCCCTGCCAATACATTCCATCACTTCTCTAGCCATACTGCATCTCACTTCATTCATCCTCCATGCTGGCTGTGAAGGACAGGTGTATCCATCATGTAGGGTAGCACATCTCCACTCTGTGGTGATAGCCTCCTCTCATCTCTTCCATCCTACAAATCCCACACATATGTTCTCTGACATGCATATAAATGGCATATATGCCTTTGAATTTAACAAATTATCATTTGTAGATACACTATTTAAAAATAAGGTTCAACCACAATAGGGAGTGTGAAGGGTGCATGGGGGCATTACCCCAAGCGAATGGCTGAAAAAAGCAAGAAGGGGGCAAGTTCTTCCTTATTATTAAATTAATTAGAGGCAAGACAGTTAGCTGAATTTTGGTTGTTGTTTATTGCTTTTTATTACTTCCAATAAAAATTATACATCACTTTATCTTGATCCTCGGAAGACATCTGTACCAGCCACCTCTTTCCACCAAACTCTTCTTTTTCATTGTTTAGACCAGTAGTCACTAATGCTTGGTTACAGAATTATTAGGTGTTGGTATAACTGAAGACAACTTATAAGCTATGTTACAATTTTAAAGCATAACCTAGTCAGTTGGGAAACATGATTTAATGTTTTAAGTGCCTGTGTTATTCATCAACAATTTCATAAATCTATAATAAAATAAAATTCCTCTCCCCCGATATTTAGCCCGGTCTACATTTTGCCCCTACCTAATGCTGAGGCAGGAAGACAACCTTGTTCAATCACTCGTGATTATGATGTCTTCTTACTGAACTTTAAAATAATTTATATACACTATCACAGCTGACCATGGTTTCCATAAATAACTACAGCAACTGTTATACGTTAAGAGGAGATGTCCGAGTGATATAAAAGTAATATGTTTGCAATGTAACCAAAGTGTACTCGTATAATGGGTTTGATCCCAGCTTAGTCTTTTCATTTTATTTGCACAAAACAATGATGAAATAATAGGTGGCTTATAATTTGAACATGGCAAATATCAATGTAGAGGGGTCAAACCAACGACCTCTATATTTATGGATTCCGCCTGGCTAGAGGTGTTGTGCATGTCCAAGGCCTAAAATAGATGGATGGCTACGAGCAACCCAAGTACGCTTATTATGTGCCACATTGCTTCTATGTGTGTACAGTCTTCACATCCGCAACTCACCTCTTGAGTTTCTCAGTGCTTACCTTATAAATTTATGGTGGAAAAGTAAGTGTGCTACACATCCCTCGACAACTTTACATATTCTGCAAGGGTATTTTTGTACCAAAAAAAGATTGCAAAAACGCTTTTGTCAGCCATTTTTCCTTTCAAAAGATACACGTAAGAAACGGAAATAGAAAATTGAAACTTGATGTCAGATGTGGAATGTTTTTAAAATGCTATCCCTACATGGACATCTTTTTAAAATGTGGAACATAATTTCATGTGGAATATCATTCGACAGCTTAGCCAGGCGGAACCCTTTATGCAACTGTAGCAAGTCTGACGTTTAGTGTACATTTCTGAGAGCAATGCCTAATTCCCCCTTTCCACACATCAAAAAAACTTTAGACTTGTGAACTAGTGGTAGAGGCCAACCATCTATCAAATAACACCGTAAAACTGTTGCAAAAAAAATTTCGTTTTTTTAATGCCAGTATTTATGCGAATGTGTATCAAACAAAACAAGGCTGGGTTTAGTCACTGCTAATTCAGAATTATACTGTTAATAAGCCATTAAAACATGGCATTACCTACTCTAATTCATGGCTGACTCGACAAAGTGTGTGCCAGTCATTATGTTAATCTATCTGCAGTTACAAGAACGGGTGGTTTTTAAAATATTGATTTCAAAATTGCTTAGTTAATTGTGACCTGTATTCACTGCCAGCTTTAACACTTTTCTAAATTAAAAAAAAAGTATCTTCAAGCACAAGCTGTTGGTATGATCAACAAAGAAGCAGCTCAAGTATTGAGCCCAGTTTTCTGCATTCCAAAAAACAAAATTTTCCTACGTACCACATTTATAGTGGGGACCGATTCACTATCACATAGTAGGGCCTTTAGACCCAAAGTGTGGATCATGGAAACTCAACGAGCACAACGAAATGATGTACTCACTAACTACAGGAAAACTAAGCTGACTGATACCACAGTTAGATGTTTGTAACAGAATCTGTAGATTCATTTAACTGAGTGTTGCAATACCTGATTGCTCATCTGTATTTATCTTGTTCCCAACTGACATCGCTAGCTGGAATGTTATTACAGTAACTCATGATGAAGTGGAAGCACTTACCTTTGAAGTCAGCAAGTCCTTTGGGTCGTGTGAGTTGGGCGGTGAGTCTCTCCACCTCACTGCTGTCACCACTGCTCGTACTTGCGGCAGAACAGTAGCTTGCTTCCGACACAGAGTTGCTCTGCACACTTGAACTCCTCACATCTCTGAATGAAGCAGAGTCTGGAGATGTCACCCGGGATGAAGACGACCGGCACTGCGGAGATTCAGTGAACGCAGTCTGGACTGGTTCAACAGATTTGACGGTCTTATCCGGTTTCTTCTCTTGTAGCCTCGCGCTGGGGTTGCCGGCAGTCGTGGCCTGTTCTTCCGCCATCTGTCGAGAAGTGACAAGTGTTTGTTGAACAGGTGATGCCTGATCTACTGTGTTCGCATAAACATGGAGTGCATTTGAGTTGTTACATACTTTAGTGGCTTCAATACTAGCAAAATCTCTCGCACGTATAAGTTCAAATGTTCCTGTACCTATTTTTTTCGAATCCTTACTGAGTGACGTGTACAACACACCATCCTTGATTGCAGTGGAATACTCCTCGACCATAACAGGTATTAGGATACCTTTGGCCTCTGAGATATTTGATGTCTGTTGTACTGAGTCCTGTGGCTCCATGGCACCATCTGAATCAAACTGCTTTACCTTTCCACTTGTCTGCACCGATGTTGATACTTTCAGTGGTTTGTTTTGGGCTGATTTTTTTACCTTAATATCCTCATAAATAGTTTTCCTAGTTATAAACAATGCTTCTGCTTTCTCACTTGTACCATTTTCTAGTGGGAGTTTGGTTTCTGTTTTGGAAACATCCTTCTTTACATGCACAGACTTCTTACTTTCAGTGATTTGTTTAGGAGTCTTTTTTATTGCTCCTAGTTTTCTCTGCTCTTCCAACTTCACATCTTCTTCAACAGTTAGCCTGGAAACTACTCTTGCACTTTGTCTCTCTTTATTACTTTCTACATTTGCTGAGATTTCTGTATTGGACTGATTTATTTTCTTTGGGCTCTTTGGTAGTGAATTTTTCATTTCTTTCAACATTTCCTTTAGTCTCTGTTGTTCAGCTTCATCTGAAGGAAGTTTGATTTTCCTTATTCGCTTGCCACTTGTATTTGAGTGCTCTTCACCATCTTCTGAGGCTTTATTGAAAAATGCTAGTCGTGCCTTTCTAACTTCATCCATGTCAGGTTTATCAAAAATAACATCATGTGTGTCAGAATTAGCCATCTGATTCTTTGCTTTATGCTGTTGACTTGATATTTTCTTGGCGACATCTTGTGGTAACCTTCCTCCAATGAATGTAGACGGGAATCCATTTTTTTTATCAGTGACAGTTTTTGGTTGTGGCTGAGGAGCAGGTAGTGTTTCATCACTTGTTTCTTTGGTTACTGGAGACTCAACAGCTGCAAGTTCATTATTTTTTGGAGCACGTTTTGACCCATTGCTTGCAGTGCTGTTTTTGTTTGGAAAGTATTTCTTGATTTCCTGCTCCCAGTCAACTGTTTTCTTCGCGTCTAATGATGATGCGGGAGGAGCACTAGGTTCTTCAGTACATTGTTTTTCAGCTTTATCATCTGGAATAGATGGTCGCCATCTCCCACACGCATCACATGTCAATTTCCATCTATGGTTTTCTAATGTGCAACGTGGACATGCCCAAATTGATGTTTTCTTATCATTCTGCACCGGATCTGGAGGCTGACTTGTTGCATCTGGACCCATATTTGCACTATTCCTGTTACTTCCTGCTTCTGTGGTGATTGTGGATGCTGCTGAACTGGTAGACTCCGATTGCTCTCTGATCGTTGGAATGCTTGGGCTTGGGGAATGGTGTCTTCGCATACGATTGGCTTCATACATGGCGCGAATCTTGGAACCATTATCAAGTGCCTCATCAATTTCTTCAATAGTCACTCCTGATGCTTTACCATCCACACCAGGTATGTCGAAAATTGTTGTTCTTTTCGTGCCTGTCTGTGTTTCTGTGTATTTGCCAGGTGCACGAGTGCTGTCGACAATAACAGATTTTCTCGTTTCACTTTTTTCACCAATCACAACTTCTTCAGTTGTTTTTATACTCTCCCCTATAAAGGAAAACCTCTTTTCAGAGCTTTCTTTAGAGAAAAAACCTGACCCTTCTTTTGAGAAAAATGTTGAATTTACAGTGACTTTAGTAACATTGCCAATAGCATTAAACAGTGATATGAGTTCCCTTGCTGAGCTTCTCTTGGGAACTTCTACATTACTGGATCCTGGTTGTTGCATATCTAGATCAGTAATGCCAAATCTACTTACTGTAGGTTCCTCGTAATATTTTGCATCCTCTGCATCGAGCAGCGCTTGCTCACGAGCCTGCTCCTTCTGAACTATTTCCGCTGCCTCTCGATCTAGCTCACTGATGTTGGCCAACATGGAAATTTGCGATTTTCTCTTTTCACCATCTTTCTTTTTATCATCGTTGCGAGAAAAGAAGCTGAATCTACTACTACCAGTACTACCACCATCACTTGGTATGTTTCCTCCAACTACCCTGGGAATACCAACTTCCGGCATCCAATTTTCGATTCTATCTTTATCCTTCTTCTTCTCGAGACTCTTAAATATGTCCTTCTTAATGCCACCACTTTCCTTACCAGAGAAATTCCTCTTGTACCAAGGCCTCGGAGAAACTGGGGTTACTTTTATTTCAGAGTTGCCAGGTTCCATTTTGGGTAGTTCTTTATTGGGTTTCAAGACACCTCTCTCTAATTTCAACGAGTCATTACACATAGTATTTTCGTGAGGTAATCGAGAACCCAGATCTAGCCTGGACGGGGAGGCAGGTGGGGAAATTGACATACTTTTCCTGTTAGCATGAGCTTTCAGTACAGAAATGTTTGCTATGAGGCGTGCTTTTTCTTCTGGTGACAGTTTACCTGTTAAAGATTTTTTACCTTCTTCACTAGTTGCAGTCTGAATTTCTTTGTTTTCTGTAGCCTTTGCAGGGGCATCTTCATCACATTTTCCATTCACTAAAGGAGGTTGAGGTGCAAGTTTTTTCTTTTTTCCAAGACTTGTGACTGTGTTATCATTCTGAGTGTCTAAATTCTCAGTTGATACAGGAGGTGGAGGTGCTCGTCTTTTTCCCTGCACGTGACAATAGGCACCAGCTTTCTTATCTTTTGAAGATTCACTTGCAGTTCTCCTATGAAAAGAATACTTTGCATTGGTTATATCCCCATTTTCCATTATTTTCTCATTACTTCTGCTTTTACTTTCCAATGTATTTGGAAGACTGTCACTCAATTTTAGTTTTGGAATTGGTGGTACTGGAGCTTTTCGTTTTTTTCTTCCGAAAGAGCAATTTTGACTTGCTGGTGAAGGATTTGGGGGTTTTCCACTAAAATTTTCCTTATTGTCGGTACTGCTGAATATATCTCTTTTCCTTTTGTGTATGACTGGACTTGCTTCTGGCGTGTTAGGTAAACTTTTTTGTAGGGTACTACTGCCATATAAATTGTATTTCTTGCGAAGTGTAAGGTTTTTGTCAAGTTCTCGTATTTTGTCTCGCTGGTAAAGCCTTTTTCTGTATGTATCGGTGTCTGGCCCTACAGCAATTCTCTTCTCTGGAGAAATGGCATTACCAAACGGTCGGTAGCATGTTGGTGTAATGAATGAGAAACTATTGACAGTGGCTGTACTGAAAAGTGTGTCTATGCTCCCACAACTCGAGCTGTGGCTTCGAACAAGTTCAGGTGAAGATGGTTCTGTCTGAAAATTTAGTCCTTCCTCAAAGTCGGTATTACCTGCTTCATCTGAATCATCATCATCTTTACCTTTTTTAAACCAACGAAGGAAGGAAAAGAATCCACTTGATGTCTTCTCTTTTCTCGCCGTTGAATTGGTTGGACTATTTAAGTCTTTGCTATTAGATTTTATGCGTGTTTCTTTTGTCACGTGGTTTGAAAATGTTCTTTCTGTAACTAAAACAGTACTGACATACGAAGGGCATCCATTCTGTAAATGGCTTGTTTTCTGGCTTGTGGCTTGGTTCATTATACTATCTTGCAGGTCACTACATTGCGAGTTTGTATCGCTGCTATCTACCTCATACACGGTATCATCTTTCCGTCGATGACATGTCCCAACACTTACATCACCATTCACCAAGACAGGTTCATAATCATTACTAAGGCTACTACAGTCTGCAAATTCACTTGTTTTTTCATCCTTAGCATCATACCATGAATAATCACTATAGTCACCCGAAGTGCACGACAGCAAAGTGTTGGCACAATTAACACGAACTACACTTTTTGTGGTACTTTCACTTTTTTCAGGCACTAGAACTGGCTTTGGTGTAGGCACTTCGACTACTGCTGGAGGTGTACGACTTCTTGAATCCCTGGCTGAATTTACTGGAACAGGAGAGAGTTCATTTTTCCCACCACACCTCACATCATGCACATTACCTTCTTTCGCAGTCACATCACGCACACCATTTACTTTCCGAACGGTAGGTTTAGGTTCCTGTACAGAACAACCAGCATTTGCTTCTGAAGCATTCAACTGTCTTATGAACTGTTTGAAATTTTCTTCCTGCAGGCACTGAATCACTTTAGACAGGTCGACGGAGAACGACGCATTCGGAGAATCCTGGGGACAGGTGTTAACATCACTCCTTTCCAAGGTCTCTGGTTCTTCTAACACCTGCTGGAGAGATGGGCATGATTTGCGCGCGAGTTTTCCCAGGCGTCGCGTGGGAGGCAGAGGAGGGTTTGATGTTTCGTAATAAGGTGGCTGCTGGAGCTTCCTCCTGCGGATTGCCGGCTGTGGTGCGATCACAGGCTGAAACCAGAGCACAGCAGAGCGTGAGAGTGTTTCATGCCGGCGTTAGACAACCTCAGTTAGTCATGCACTTTACTGTACTGCACAACATATACACCTTCAACCACACTCTTTATTCCCCACTTACTTATCAAAGTTTTTAATATGTTCTTCAAGCTAGATCTTCTAGTGCAACTCTTCCATCCAAAAACGACTCAAACAATATTTATGCCACACATGAGCATTTACCTTCTTTTTCACAATACACGAGTCAGTCTGCAGTTCCAGTAAAATGCCATGATTAAATTTATGTAAACGGGCGCATAAACTTATGTGGTGTTGTGTTCAAAAAGTTCTACTCTTCTTTCACATTCATGTAAAATCCATCCATTCCATTGCAACTTTCTTCATTCATTCTAAAAGATTTTCATTTATAAATGATTTCTATAAGCATCATTGAATAATATGAATGTGCAAAAGAAATTTTTGTATTCATAATCAATGATGCCAAAACAGCCACATAAGAAACTGCCTATACAACTCACAGAATGAATACATAATATCAACTACCAAAGTTTTAAAATTGTAATAAGAAATTTAAATGTTTTTAACATATTACAGTAAAGTCACTACTTTCAATTTACCGTACTGTATAGCAAGTGAACTGTTATTATTTAATAAATTCACCACAGTGGTTAAATCAAAAAGCATAAACACAAGTAAAAAGAATGAGAATACCAAAATGCTAGCACATATTTAATGTAATTTTGGAAATAATGGAAAATAAAATTTTTATTATGCAAATTTAGTTTAGTAAAGTATTGTTTTACTGCTAACTTATTAAAAGTGCATGTAATACATTATATTATATATTTTAATAAACAACATTTAAACATTTATGTAAGTATTTGTAATTTATTAGTGAGAAAACATGCATATGTGTTACATAATTATGTATAAAATTTAAATCACACAATACTAAGATTTTACTTTAAAATAAACTCGACTGGCAAATATTTAAAAAACTAACTCCGTAAAAGAAAATGTATAGATATCAAAATGTGTTATAAAACATGACAAATCTATCAAGTAAGCTAAATTCTTGTGATACGTTTTTGTTCAAAATAAATCTTAAATATTTAATTAGGACAACACAAGCCCCCATGACAATTATTCTGAACACTTAGTATGCTCTTAGAGCTAGAACAAAACTCATTTCAACCAAAGCCAAGACACTTTACCTGACTTGACGAGATGCGTCGTGTTGGACGAGCTGGTGTCGTTGCGCTGGGGTACGACTTTGTTCTAGGCAGGTTGGGGGATTTGGACTGGACTTCAGGTGATGTTTCACCAGTGACTTGGCCGTGATGGACATTTTCTAAAAATTTAAGAGAAACCAACTATAAGGAAGTAGCACACAAAAGAAATAAAATGGTTAATTAGTCATAAGTTTTTACAGTTCCACTCATCCTCCAATTACGTTGTTAATTAAATTATTTTTGCTCTAATTAGGACTATCCCCCTCAAAAATGAAACTGTTTGTACACTGCACATACTCAAAAAAGTTTTCTAGCAAAAATACTTATTTCTCTCTAGTTCAGGTTTTAGAAGAAATATCACTGGCTACAGAATGACCATTGATAATAACTGTATTTCTAAAAGCAAAAATATTTTGTTTCAGTATTTAGCACTCTCACAGGGCTATATAAACACTGCAATTAATTAAATCTTTATACTGTTTTATTTAAAATATGTAATACTAGCCCCAAGGTCTCTAATTGCACTGTAACTGATAAACGGATAGCAATGTAACTAGATTCTTGAATGAGACAAGTACATAATAATATATTAAATAAAACAACTAACTACACACCTCACAAATAGTTTTTCACGGCCGGAATTTCTTAGTTACTCGGTTGCTATGGCTTGATGGAAAGTATGGGATGAAAATACACATTGTATGTGCAGAATACTGCGCAAGATTTGATGAATGTCTTTTTGTAATATGCCTACTGTCCCAACGAAGATCCTTCAAAACTCTTTTTAAGGTGTGTGCTTTGTTGTTTATGTTTGCATGTACAAATAACAATGGCCAGAACACAAAGTCTTGACAACTGCTTGTATCCGATTGCATTCCTGAACCGCCCAGGTTCACTAATATACAGACTGGCAGAAAGTGGTGGATACATTTTCAAAAATCCTTCGCCATATCATATTAACAAAACACGGATTTGAATTTGTGGTATTTTTGTGGCCCGACCAGCCCATTGAGATTCTTTACAACAAATTAATGTAATGATGAAAATAGTCTTCTGTCATAACAAAATATGATCCACGTGATTGTAGAAGTCCTTATATTTTATCTTAATGTTCAATTAGTGCAACACAAGCTAAAATTTAACACTACAATGGTGATTCTGTTTTATTATACTTTGCCATAATAAAACATTAATTACATACAGATGATAATGAAAATGAAATTCAATGTTATTATCTCAGGGCATTAACTAGAGTAGCCTGTTACATTTTGTGAGCTTTAACTTTGCATGAACACACAGAGTGCCTGCTGCCGTGTGCAGATTGGTTTTGAGAGCGTGCGTTAATTTATATGGTCCAATTGCATTTTTTTTTTAAACAATACAACTACTATTTCTCAAAAAAACACATTCACTCACATTTTTATATCCTTTAGGCAGATGAACATGTAATGGAAGTTTATTAGCCATTCTGTGTGATTGGTAAATTTTTTAACTGATCATGTCCTTTATCATAGACAACAACTAGGACACGTACCACCTTTCCACATCCACAGTGATGTCTATGCATCATCACAAGTATGAAAAGTAATATTAACCACAAAAAAACTTATAAATAAATGTTTGATACTTAATTATAACTTAAAGTTTCCATATATTCCATATCGACAAGAAGAAAAAAGGAATTTTTAACAAGCTGGCTGAAAGACTAGAAAAGGTTTTGATATTTATTCTGATTGTATAAACAAATCGTGGTGTATTATAAAATAATATTAAAGATGAATTCCTAATATAATTTTACTAATAAGTATTAACAAAATTGTGGGATTACATGGAAAGTGTGTGCTCTCCCCGACATTACGTCCTGGTGGCAATGTGCTTTACATCCCGATACAATAGAGTTCACTGTTGGAATGATGGATAAATAAGCAAAAGAAATATTTGCTTACGGGGTGTATATACGAGTATTTGAGCTATTGAGCTTCTAATTATCAGCAGTAGATAAATGTAGTCAGGAAAAGAAAAAATTTCTTCTCCCAAGTGCTAATGCTCCCACGGTTGACACATTCAGATTATAAAAATTAAATTCAACAAGTTTGCAAAAAATTTACAATTTATAATTTACAATTATTTTATGGCAGTTCAAAAATATTTATTTGAAAAAAGAGTAGAAAATGTTCCTTCTACAATATTGTGCCTTGAGTCTATCCACGTCAGCTAGTTGAGAGCTTCAAAAAGAAGTTATGCAGTGGTATATGTATATGTAATCATAAAATGATTACAACTCTTGGTATTCAGAATACAGTGTCATGCACACCATTTCAGAGGTGACGTACCTTGGACAAATGCTGAATACCACAAATTCAAGAAGCCTACTGCTTGTATGGGGCATGGTGCCAACAAATAGTACAGCATTTGGTCCACAAAAAAACCCTTTTTGCAGTTAGGAATGGTGATTCTACGGTGATGGAGTGGCTAATAGAATTTTGGTGGGCTGTAAACTTTCACCAGATTACCGAAATACCTAATTACTGATCTCCACTGTTTGTCCCCTGGTAACAAACCTCAGTCTACAAGCATAACAGGTGTATATTACCATGTGCATTGTTACCAGAACATAATTGTGAAGGTATATGGCATATGTGAATACATAGCACACACTTCGCCATAATAAAAGCCTTTTACAGAAATAAAATTGGCTTGCATGGTGTAGAAATGTAAGGATATTTGTTAATTTTTGTAAAGTACAATCATTTAAATGAAGCACATGTTTAGCCAATATAGAACGGTGTTTGCAAAAAAAAAAAAAAATACTTTTTATGACTGAAGAAGATTTAGTTACTGTTTAAGGAACTAAACTGTCACAAATCTCAACATACAGTAGAAACCATATTAAATATTTGTCTAGTGTGAATTCTTTTAAAGTAATAACACACAGCAAAGGAAAAAATGAATAGTAAAAAAAAAAAAATGTTGATTTTCTGAGAATGAACAGTTAGTTAAGAAATAAATTCAGAACTGAACAGTGCCTATTTTAAATATCACAATGAATATTCACAAAAAATAATATTAGGATATTTTTATCATCTTTGAAGACTTTAATGTTTCTTGCTACATTATAAGTTACTCATAACTTGCAAATAGTGAGTTTTATGCCTGCATCATTACAAGCAATAAAATGAAATATGTGAAACTCACTCACATTACGTTTCCGTTTACATTTTTCTTGCAGTGTAAGGTCTACAATGAAATATTACTAAAAATAAAAGGATTGAATTACAATGCGAGTGTAACATTACTCTTTATGATATGACCTCTGGTATATGATACGCAACAAACTTAATTTTCATGATTAAAAACTATACTTTTACTAATGGACGTTTGTTGGCATCCACCAATTTTTACTATGACATTTTTGTGTAAAGATGTATCAAACAGTGCTTTAATCACTTATCACTAAAAACCTTTGAATGGATATCTTCATCGTGGAATCGTGATGAAATTTCTAAAATATGTGATTGTGTAAATAATACATGATAAACATTTACCACAGTCGGAATCATGATAAAAGTTCTAAAATAAGTGAATGTGTAAATAATAAAAGCTAAACCTTTACCACAAATACGTTACACCGTGTTCCTTCATCTCCACTGTTCTGTTATTAAAAGAAAAACATGAATGCGAGAGCAGCTCTCTCCTTCCGTTCCCCTCTCTCTTTCATATAAAAAAAAAAAGATGCAACACTTGTCGAGCCGAACAGGATGTAGGACGAACATTTGAGAAGATGCGTCTGGAAAAAATCTGTCACTCACTTTTCCGTGACGTCAGAATAACGGCTCATAATCCAAGACATACGGCGACCTTCTGTCGGAGTTATGCTCCTCAAGAATTTGCACAAAATAAAAAAGCATTTCGATGCTACCATGAACTATAGGCCATTTCCATTCCAACATAACACTATCATAATGAGCTAGAAGTCTGGGAAATATATGTATGTAGTGAACGTTTCCGATGTCAACATTTCCAAATTATTCACGTCCAAAAAACTAAAAATAAAAGAGCAGCACAAAAAAATTTAAAACAGTTTATAAGACTATAAAAATCACATAATCAGACTAACTTGCGATGCTATGCCATAGGCTTATTTAGTAAAATTTCATCAATTCCACAAGAAAGTTGTAATTATCTGTTCTATGCTTTAGCATACCTAAAGTAGACATGCAAACTGGAAGTAATTGGATGTCATGTAAAATAAATAAACAAACAAAAACTTAAGCATAAGTAAATGATACAATTCACTCACTGAAAATATTTTTTTTACACAATTTCAAAACATCTTGTATTACAAATCAAACCTGCGACTTTAAACTTAATATATAAAATTTTTTAAACCTACTGTACAAAGGTTCTTTTAAAATAATTTTTAAAAAAACTTTTAAACCTACTATATAAAAATTAAAAATTTTTTTTTAAAAACTTTAAATCTACTGTATAAAATTTTTTATAAAAATAATTTTTAAAAAACCTTTTAACCAACTGTATAAAATTTTTTATAAAAATAATTTAAAAAAAAACCTTTTAACCAACTGTATAAAGATTTTTTTTTTTATAATTTTAAGCTGAAACGAGGTCATTTTAAATAAAGCGTATTCTAAAAATATAGCAAAAAAAAAAAAAAAAAATATATATATAATATGCATTTGAAATTACGTCATAATATTGTGCCTAATAATATTAATATACACGAGGTTTCAACTAAACGTTGTTTGATCACACTCCAAATAATTTCTTACAGAGATGTGATTACATAAACTTAATTAGCATATACAAATATTACACAAATAAACTGGAAGTGCTTAAGGTTAGTCACAAACGCTGTTTTTAATCTCTCGCGTGATGTAGTAATTATTCACAGAATCTCAAATACACTCATTGCCACAAAAATTTGCGCATGAAGAAGGCGTCGAAATGAAATTAATTTCGCACAGGCAATAGGGACGACACAAAACACGTATTACATAACATTAAAACAACAAGCAGTTTATTCCAGCAGAACTATATAGCTTAAAAGTGCCTTTAGTACAATGTTGCACCACACCCAGTGTGGATACATACGACGATACGGTCCGGCATGAAGTCATAGAGACGTTTAATGATATCGCGTGGAATATCGTCCCTTAGATGTTACAATTGCCGTCGAGAAGAATGCACACTTATATGCTGTTCACGGTAAACTGGGCACTTTCGAAAGCCTTTCTCAAGCTCTACTTGTATGTACATTGTACATTCTTCCACCATGTATAATTTACATAGCCACTGGCCTGATCACTTTATTCATGCGTCGGTCAAATGAGACTTGTGAAATTACTAGAAAAGTAAATACTTTACCAATTCGCCAATACTTACACTCACTTATTTGCCTTTTAAAAACACAGAAATCCAAAATAAATAACATCAGTATTCACAAATGTTTCCCTAACATTAAACTCAACACCAATACAAGGAACTACTGTCCCTCCATAGTTACCAACCTTACTGGACGCATGCCAGCTAGTGTGGACGTTAAAATATGCGCAGGTAGGGGTGGTGACATTTCTCTAATGTTGATTGCTAAAGTGCTCAGTTTACCGTGAACAGCCTATAATGTACAGTCCCAGGTGGTTCCATGCGCACTCTGCAGGCGACAAGTCTGGATACCTGGCTGGCCAAGGCTGGTTGTCGGCAGCACGAAGGCAATCCTGAGAAACAAGTGCTGTATGTGCGTGTGGACATTAAACTGTTGCAATATTGCACATTGGAGCCGCGGTACGAAGGAAAACACATAATGCCGCAGGGTGTTGTGTGCGTGCCACTGCGACATTCACATGTTCCCTTGGTTATCACCAGGGAAGACAAAGAATCATAGAAGATTGCTCCCCAAACCATGGCATCTGAAGTTCTGGCGGCGTGTCGCTCAAACTGAAGTCCTTGATCTGAGCGGATTCGCTGTCTAGTGCCCCTCCATACTCGATTACGGTTCACTCGCGTCTAGAAAAAACTTAGATTTGCTCCGAAGATGATTCATCCCGATTTCTCAGCATTACACGATAGCCGATTACGACAAAACTGCAAACGAGGTCATCGTTGCTCACTACGTCCTTACGCAATAGTGCGGATGCGTTCCCTCGTATTCCCACTTCTTCGATTCCCGGGCGATGCCGCTGGTCGGCAGGTTTTCTCGGGGATCTCCCATTTCCCCCGCCGTTTCGTTCCGGCGCTGCTCCTTACCTCACCTCGCTTCACCCTCATCGGCTCTCAAGACCTCGATGCTAAGAGCTGCCCACTGCTTCCTACACCATCTCACAAATCTACGCGGGAAATCTCAAAACCCATCGATGCATGTTCCGTAAAAAGTTGTGTCTCAAAGTGGACGCACATACTGCAGAAAATCTAAAACATGGTTTGTATTAAGTAAGAGAGAGAAAGAGAGAGAGAACATATATTAATTAATTGGCACGGTATTAAGCGTGGTATTCATGTATTGCCAATTCAACTGGAAAACGCTACAGGTAACAAACTAAGACAGCATGGACAGACAACAACCGGTCAGGCAAACCAGAAAAACGCATCTGTTCGTGAGTTTTTGTAGTGTGTGGAGTGCATTTAAGTCAGGTTGTAACGGGGCGCTACAAACGGGCAGAGCAGCCGAACATGCATCTATAGTCCAGTCACGGTTACTTCCAACTCTTCTGAAGCTCTACTAAAGTTCTTTTTTTAGACTATTCCTCCGCCTCATGCAAACAAAGCTTAACCAAGTCTGTCAAATCAAACCAAAGCGACAGAGCACCACATTCGTGCTGTTATACTTCCTTAAGGGTAGTATAGTTCATCAGTTCATGAAGGGAAGTCGGGGGGACAATTAATTTAGCAAAACTAAATATTCAGGAGGATCTTTACTGATTCACCTTACAATAGTTTCAGCGTGATGTGGTTGGTGGGGTTAGGGATCGAGGTAGGTGTGAAGGACAATCTGTTATGGGAGGACAATGATATAAGGGGCTCCGGGCTTGTTCTCTCACCCTAGCGCAAGACACTTACCCGCAATCGCCCCTCGGAGACGCCGTTCAGGGAGGAACAACGCCGACTGACACCCCGGCCCTTAGTCACCGTGTCCACCACACTTCTCGTTCACGCCCACCTTCTCCGATATCCTTGATTCCTATTGGCTTTCCCTTGTAGCCTGGGCGGGGTTACTGCCGTTAGATGTTGATGAAATTGCCAAAACCCCACTGTGTCAGCCAGACCCAAGCTACAAAGGAGAGGTTTGTAAAACATTTGTATATACTTCCTATCAAAATTGGTTTTTTGTCTTATGTGACTATTTCTAATATTTTCTCTCGATTTTTGACGGGCTTGACTCAGTGTTTGTAAACGGCCGGAGGTGTGGATATGCGGATTGTATAATACTACTTGAGTAGGCTGTGTGGCTTTTACCCCGTGTATTAGGTAAAATTGGGAGAATTTTGATGACGTGTTAACAGTTGTATTGTAGTTGAACATTACGAAATCTACATATTTATCCCATTGCCATGGCGATTCATGAGAATACGTGATGAAATGTTGACCAATTATTTTATTCATCACTTCGGTTAATCTATTGGTTTGTGGACTACAAGTTCTTAGTCTTTTGATTTCTAGATCTGAAAGCAGTTTAGCGATCATTTCATTATTGAAGGGAGTTCTCCAGTCGGTCAGGATGTATTTGGGGCAACCAAATCCAAGTATAACTGTTTTTATAAATTCTGCACAAGTTTGTGCGTCTATATTTGGGACGGCTTGAGCAACTACTTACCTGGTAGCAAATTCCGTCATTATAAGAACATACTTATTCCCTGATTCTGTTAATGGTAGTGGTCTCTTGACGTCGAGTGACCACATTGCGAATATAAGCTGGGGATCAATTGTCTGTAATTGGCCTTGTTGTTTGACATTCGCTGGTTTTGTCTTCTGGCAAATTTCACATGTTTTGACGCAATTTTCAACATCATTGTCCATTGTTTCCCAAAAGTAGGCTTCCTTAATTTTTTGTAGTGTTTTAAGTTTTCCGAAATGTCGTCCACCTAATAATGCGTCATGGTGTGCTGTTATTATTTCGTGTGCATAGTACTTAGGTACGACCGTTAGGTGTTTTTCGCCTGCAGGTGTGTGTATTTTATAATAAACCTCGCCATTTGCAGTTACCCCGTAACGTCGTGCCTTCTTTCTGTCAATGGGAGAAGCTTTGTGTAGTTCTGTGAGACGTAATTTAATTTTTTTTTTTATATATATATTTGCGTCGTTGGAATATTCCCCTTGAAATGGGGATGTGTTAGAAGGTACGTGTTGTAGAGGAAATATAAATAATTCCTTATCAGCTTCAATTTCCTGGTCATCTGGTAGTTTTTGCAACACTGGTTTGTAAATAGTGTGTTGTCTTTTTGCTGAGCAAGCGTTGTTATTGATGATAGCGGTTCATTGACTTAAATCAAAATTTCTATTTTTTTCATTACTGGGGATAATTTTAATATTAATGTGACAATAATCTGCTATAGCTTGGAAAATTAACCTATGTGGTATGTGATCGATAGCCGGTTCTCGTAGTTTTTTTTTTTTATTTGCTTCAAGTAGTGTCGTTTTCTGTTAACAATCGATAATATTCATCCCATTTATTACAAAATGTTTATAAATGATTGTGCATATTTCGTCTGATTTTTGTAGATTACATAAAATTAGGGCTGCTGCCACCTCGTAAAAACTATTTTGTGTGCTAGAAACTTGTATACTTGGTCTATGCTGAAGGCTAATTTATGTCTATCTTCCTTTTTGACCGGAATCGCATAGAATCCGCTTAACATATCAAGGCTGGTAGTATATTTTGTGTTTTCAATGACTTGAAGCATATCGTCTGTTCGGGGTAGTGGGTAATTTTCCAGTTTAATATATACGTTCAAAGCACGTAAATCACTAAGAAAACGAATACTGCCATCTTTATTTGGTGCAAGGCAAGGAACTGCATATTGACTTGTGGAAGGCTTGATTATTTTTGCGTCTAACATTTGTTGAATTTGTTCCTAGTCTCGCGTCTTTTTGAAGCAAGTCTATACAGTTTGCGATGTATTGGTTTATCTGTAGTAAGTTCAATATTTATTTCATATTTTTCTGTTTCTGTGAGATATGTTAATTTATATGCAAACTACAGTCTTACAAATCTATCCTCACATTGTTTCAGTAACTTTTGAACTTGTAATTTCTGTTCTGGTGGTAAAGCTGCATTAATATTTTTCAGTGGTAAATCTTGTTCTTCTGTTTCAAACTTTACTAGTTTCTGAATTAATTTAAGTGTAAAATTATTGTGCAGGGGGTCTAATTCATCTATAAGGGGTAAAGTGATAATTTGGTCGTGTTTATATCTAAGCGTGGCAGTGTTGTCATGTAAGAGCGGTGTTAGCTGATGAACGAAATCGCACCCTAATATGATGTTTGTTTGTAAATTTTATATGACTAGGAAGTCGTGTTTAAATGTGTATCCTGAAATTTGAAATGTCATTGTCGTGTAAAATTATGGGGAGGGTAATAGTAGAGGTATTATGAGGATTTTGGAACATCGGGACCTGGGACCCTGGTTTGCAAGACATTAAAACAATTACGCTAGGGTAAGAGAGCGAGCCCAGAGCCCCTTATATCCTTGTCCTCCCATAACAGATTGTCCTTCACAACTACCTCGATCCATAACACCCCTAGCCACATCACGCTGTAATTATTGTAAGTTGAATCAGTACAGATTTTCCTGAATTAATTAGTTTTGCTGACTTAATTATCCCCCGACTTCCCTTCATGAAGCACGTGAACTAAACTCCTCTTAAGGAAGTATACCAGTGCGCACTCAAATCTGTAACATTTTGCACGAGAACTATTTCTTACTAGGCACTACCAACATACCTATTTTCTTACTTTTTTATTAGTACTGATTACAAATGAAATATTATAATTTATAGATAGAGTATAGACAAAAGTTCAATTTAATTAAAAATAAGGAACTGTTATGTTATCAGAAGTACCAAACGCGTGTGATACAAAACATATATAGGAAACAACTAAACACGTCATATGTGGGGTGATTTTTCAAACGTTTGTTACGAAGAGCGCGAAGAGAAGCCGCGAATAGGGAATTCCGCAGTGCAGAGCGGTATGTTGGCAGTTACTATTGTTTCGCTTGGCGAGAACTTCAACCTGCACGGCTCGCGAACACCGATGGTTGCATATCAGCAGGCGCTGCGAGAAACACTTCCGACACGCACTACGTTTGGAAGCGCGTGCGTTTCCTCGCATAGGTGTAACCTTTTCATTTCCCAATTTTGATTTATGGTTTCTGGTGTTGCGATTGAGAATTTTTTCTTTTTTGTTTTTTTCTGCTGTGCCTAAGCTGGCAAAAGAACTCGTTTCGTTATCGTAGCCAATAAGTTGACGGCTCTGTGTCCGGTGATCAGTGATGTAGACCAGTCGTTACGTAGAGCAGTGGCACGGTTTGCGAAACAGTTACCCCAAACGAAGATGACCAGGCACTGAGCCCCGAAGTATACAATACTGTTCAAATACAAGCTTCTTGTGCAACATGTAGACAAGTGTCGACAATGGGTATGGAAGGGTTAAAGGTTGGTTTACGGTTTAATACTTAATAATTAAGACTTCTACTCATAACTCGATAAGTGCATGGAAAATTAATTTGGCAGTTCCCGATCGATCTAGCAACTGTTAAGTCTAACCAATCAGAATGCTAGGTAACAAAAACAGCCGATATAGCCTAGAAAAATGGACAAGGGTGAAGATTATTTACATATTAATTACACATTAAGTATTATTATTACTAGTATAATCGGTTTGAAAAACTCGCGATATCTTAAGGGAACGCCGATGGCGCCATTAAATCTGAACAAAGGTTAAATGAAAGAGAATTTAATATTTTTCCAAGAACTAAAACATGAGAAACGGTTCTTTAAACGCACGAGAATACTCTCACCCGATTTAATAATTCATTGGATACGGTTTCACAAAATTATATAACCTAAATCCATGATGTAAATACAGTTTGCCGCCAACAACTGTCGCCGTTCTCTGATTGGCTACTTCGTCTTGACTTGCACTTAAGATATAAAATATCACTATAAATTAAGTCAAGCCAAGAACGCACACGGCCCGTACACAACCCACATCCTGCTACCATAAACCAATACTGTTGAACACACTAATTCATATTCTAAGCACACGGCTTAACGTTCCTGTTAGGTCAATCGTAAACCCAACTTTACTTTATACGAACTAGTTTCGCCTGACGCTGATTCACACGTTCGCAGATCACACCGACCAAACAAGACGAGCCGGGCGAATTTCAGTGGCAGTGACTCACAAGCTACCAGAATTACCTCATTGCCCGCGTACCCGTAAATTCCCAGCTTGATTTGGTTCTGCTCTTCAACTGCTGGGGACTAAGTTTCCTTTTATCAAGCCTGTATGCCGCGATGAAGTTTTCCGTCCATCTCGGGAGGAAGCTTCCACGGGACCTGCTACCCGAGCCTGCATGCAAACAGTTATGGAGGGTTCTTTGGAATAACCTATCCAACGATACTTGTTGCGGCACAAGTACATATGAGTGCATTTTTTTTTATGACTTTACTTCTGCAACTGTGGTTCAGGAACAATCTTCACTCACGGCTTCAGCATTATGCGTTTATGCACATGGCCTAATCGTTTTATTATAAAGAAAAATTATGCTAAACATTCGTGTTTATTTAAAACAATATATATATTTTGGAACGAAACTACTCCTCCAGCCCTTCTCCGATCGGGCTAAAATTTTAACCTTGTAGGGAAACCTTCCATCGAAAATTGCAACACGACTTATTGCGAAAACGTCCGTGAAAACGGCCAGGAGTCGGTCAAATATTCCGTAGAACCATCCGTACGAGCATCCTTATCCGATACAACCACGCACTCGCCATGATGGCGTCGTTCGTGACATCCCTGGACCCCGACGGGCGCGCCGAGGGCGAAGAACCGGTGGGCGGGAAACACGAGTTTACGCATTAATGCGGTTGCATGCTCATCAACGAGCGCTACCTCGTAAAGTGGTCATCACCGCGCTTCCTGTGGCGGAGGGGTGACGGAGGGGCAGAGGAGGGAAGGGGGTTGGAGGATAATAATCAACTATCCTGACGACTTCTCCCCGGGGAAATTCTGGCGCGGATTATATTTCGCATCAAGTGACCGTAACTTTATGGGATGAAACACTTTCTCCGGAATAGAAAACGCCTCCCGCTAAGATTTTATTTTTAATTTGACGATAATATATGTTTTAATTATAATTCAGTTGTAAAATTACGAGTAAAGCCGTTAGCTTCTTGGATATTTAAATATTTTCTTATAGAAAAAACATAAATCAAGCATAAGCACACCTTACAGGGTAACGAAGCCTTCTTAAAAATATCGTGTAAATATTTGTAATTCATCTTCGCTATGTTTTAGTATAGCACATAATCTAAAAGCAGAGATATTATCATAACTTGGTAAAAATATATGTAGACCAATATAAGTTACATTTTTTCGCTCATTTGTGTAAACCGAGAAGAGACAATCAAGATCAGCGTATTTTTTACTGTTTATATGTATTCATTACACTATACCTCATCGGAAATTTTAGAAACTAGGTAACTTATGTATAATAATTACACAATTAACATAACACTGTAGCAAATCGCACGGACGCTACCGAAAAGTTAATGAATTTTTTTTTTCAATGCCCGACTCTTTCAGTAACTGTCTACAAGTGGAAGCGTGTGATTTTGGAGTAGCCTTCTTCGGTACCAACGAACCTGGATTAACAGGTAACACATATGGCGAATAAAATGTGAATATGTTCACTAACAAACCCTCGAAAGTTCTGTCACGATTGGCTGGGAACAAAATATGAAAAAATTATGATTAACTTTAACCATTAACTGATGTCTCGGTGTAATTTATAAAGGTTTTCACAAAACGCGTTGCTCTATTAGAAATATTACAAATACAGCCACATTTTTATCAACCAAGTAATATTTTGTACTATTTTGTCCTTAAAAAAAGTTTCATAAACTTTAAATGTTTACGATGGAATGTATTGTGAGAGTAGCAATAACTGGGTTTAAACATTCGCACCTAAATTGACACTCGAACGCCGAACTTCTCGCATAATTTACAGATGACTTTTCGCGAAATTGGTCATAAATGTATATTTATCTTAGTTAAGCGTTTTTGAGATGTCTACAGCTGTAGCTAGGATAGACATGCATACAATTGGCTAAGTACACTTAACAAAAAATTATATAAATATATTTAAAAAAACAATTATTTCTAGTTAAAATGCGGAACAAGGCATTTTTTTTATCTAATATGATACTTTACCTAGGGTTTTTTTTTTTTTTCAAAATGAAGGACTTGCGTGGATTATTCTACTATCGAACCTTCGTTTAGGGGAGGTCTGTGCCAGTAACAAGGGACATTAAATAATAAAATAGTGAAAAAATTAGAAAGTTTGGCTAGGGTGTCTCAGGACTGCAACACCACCAGTCAACATATGTTTAGGAATTCTAAAGAAAAAAAGGGGGGGGGAGCGACTACCCACTATTCTCATATTTNAAAAAGGGGGGGGGGGAGCGACTACCCACTATTCTCATATTTAAAATTTATAAAGGACCTTCGGGAATTACACGAAAATACGTTTCCATCTCTCTCGTCGAGAAAATAGTACTCAACTGTGAAAAATTATCCTTGGAAAGCATGCTTCCATTTCTGGCTGAAAACTCAAAACACTGATCTGAATTCGAGAGCAGATTACAAATTTTCCAACTCTAAATAGTAAAACTTTGGAGGAGAAAAAAAATGGGGATTTTCATGACCAGCTGTCCGAAGGCATCCGGCATTGCTCGGGCGTCCTGTATCCAAAACAGCAACATTTTTAGAAATGCAGAAATCAAAACAACTGTATGGGTGTTTAAGTATTGCTTTGTTCTGCTGCGCTGAAAATTGGCTGGTTAATTATTCTGACGAGTTTTGATGCACAATGTTCTGGATGTACTCTCCGGCGCAAAAAAAAAAAATAATAATTGAAAAATGTAAACATGTTTGGCGTGCCTATTTCGAAGAAAGGAAATACACCCTATTCCAGGAATGTGTGTTGACAGTTTGAAATCAGAAGCGATGCGGAGTCCATGTTTCATGATAGCGTATATTTTCCATAAGCCGCTTAAGAGTAACAACTGAAAATTTGTTCAAGATAATTTTAAGAGCTGAGGGAAAAAAAAAAAACATGGGGTGTCGCTGTGTCGGGGACACGGCCGTTTGTTTTGCGTGAATACGTCTACGTTTTTACGTTCCCGGCACCGATTCACTCGATTATATGGGGTTTCATGGGTATCACTGGATTGCTCTTGAGATGCTCTTTCCAACCGTATTGGTTTTTTATATTTCGACTTGGCTTTTTGACGAGTATAGGCCAACACTGTGTTAAGTTTTCAATTTTTTTTTTTTTTACTTTAAACTCATACAATTTTACCATAACCACGCCACACAAATGTTTTATGAACTCAATCGATTGATCTCGACGAGAGCTGTTGATTAAAATTTAAACGTGCGTCGTAGCTACTCCGCGTCAAAAGTTATACTACGCGGAAATTATGAGACGCGGCGAAACGAACTCAAATTGGCGGTGCCTCCTCCCCCTCCCTCCCCCCAACTGTCTCGCGCGACTCTTCGGATTCCTCACTCAACGTAACCAATTCTTTGATTCTTTGGCAATCGAGTGGTGTAATTGAATTTTAGATGTATACGATAGATTCGGAGTTGCAATGCCAAACTGTATCCCCCGATTTTGTTATCATTAGATTTTCTGAATTGCCCACTGTGGTTGCAAATTTAAAAACGTATTCACGTCAAAAGTAAAAGACAGACAAAGCATGTATAACAGGATGAAGTGAAGACTGGGGAATGGTATACAGGATTTATGGCTGCCCATAGTTTTCGCAGGAGCCTGCAGAATAACTATTCTAAGATTTTTCTATAACCATTTACTGTATTATACGTAACAGATGTACTTACATATAAACAGTCTAATTTATTGGGTACAGGTACGCTTGAGACTGAAACACGTAATAACTTTTAATCGAGAAATAAGAATTCGCTATTCAGAAATATTTATTTTATCAAGATGTATTTCAAAGGGTTTATTAACCGAGATCAGAGTTAGAAACACGAGAAGATGGTGCCATAATACAAATTTTACATCACAAAGAAAAATTGCTTTAATTTGGAATCACGACGGTTAATACTGAAATGAAAATACCCCGAAAATAAATAAGCTACCGGTAACCGGAGAAGTAAAACATGTACCANCGACGGTTAATACTGAAATGAAAATACCCCGAAAATAAATAAGCTACCGGTAACCGGAGAAGTAAAACATGTACCATACAAATTGGAAAGGCAGCTGTCGACAATAAACATGAAGTTACGCGGAGGTAGAGAAGTTGCGCCATCTGGAACGTCCCTGCTCGTCGGAGTGTGGCCGCTCGGCTATCGCGTCCTTGATTCTCCGATCCCGTTACTTTCAGAGCATGACAGATACGAGCAAGTCAACAAACACCGAAGTCAGTTCGGGCGACCAACGAGGAAAGGGGCATGTCCCTCGCCCGAAATTCCCACCTACACCCCCGGATCCACATTCAGCGTTATTTTGTTTTCATAATTAATAATTACCCCCGTGTGCTACGCTGCGATACACTACGTGCGCACTTGCAACCCTTACTTCCGGTAGGGCCGCGGTTGTGTGGTGGTTAGAGCACTCGCCTCCCAACCGGGTTGGTATAATACTCACTATACATCATTCATATTATAAATGATATTTCCGAACCCTCCAACATTGCTAAAAACTACTTTTTTTTTTTTACACTGCTACATCTCATAACATACTGTTTGGAAACACGCAAAACAGCTGTAAAGAGCTGCACTGAACTTTGCTTCAGACTTTCCAGCAATAAAATGATAGGGCTATCGGCTTGAATCCTCCATAGGTACACAGCAGCACGACGGGAAACACTACATTCCAGTTCGGCGCCTTGCACGTAGGAGTGATGGGGCCCTAGGCACGTGTGTCAGTGTCACCCTTATCGCTCGCTTGCTTGCTTATGAGCATCGAACGTGCTGAAAAAACTCCAAGTAAGCGGCGTCCTTAACGACGAGCTAAATAAAAAAAAATTACATACACGCGTTTATTTAAAGTGCTTCTGCAATTGGATCGCATATTTTTTAGCCACGTCCAGTAACAATGCTGTGATAAAATAAGGGTCGAATCCCGTACCGCGTTGCTTGAAGCACAACTTAGCACTAACTGGAGCAACGGCCAATGAACCAACAGCTGAGGCCTCGGTAATAAGCACGACTGTGGAGTCTACCTAGTCTGCGGTTCGCTGAGAACGCGACTATTTCCTTAACCTATTCCGCAGCACAAAATTGTGTTTTGTCTCCTCAGTAATGGAGCGTGTAACGCCGTAGTCACCACCGAGGATTCGATAATCATTAATATTTTACCATACGTACTAGCCTTGCGCTGAGTAATGAAAATCAGCAGTGAGCACATGCGTGACGAATTCGCCGTTTATCTTTGGGACAAGCTAGACTTCAAAAACTCGCACGTTTGTGTCATATATACATAACTAATACCTATTATACAAAAATATTTATTTATAATTAAATATTTTTTTCAGGTAATTATCTATATTATATTAAATTCTTATTGTATACCATGATATATCCTATTAATATAATATAAGCTATTATTAAGAGGGTAGGTTGTACTATGCTCTTATTCTTAATTTGAAGATGTTGATTGATTAATTAAGAAATCATATTTGATTATGTTGTTGTGTAACTATAAAAACTTTTATAGATTTTTTTATATTGGTTGGGTTGGAAATACTAAATATAATTCATAATGCTATTATTACTTTATTGGCTTACCACTAACTTGATACTTCTTCGCAAATTCTTCAAACAGGAAAAAAAAAAAAAACACAAAATACACGCCAGACATGTCTTTCCACTGCCATAACAAGCAGTCGATAATTATAATCAATTCATGGATACTTCCAACTTTTCTGAGGCCTTGCTAAAGTTCTACTTTCAGAGTATTCATCCGCGTCATGTAAACAAAGCTTAACTAAGTCTAGAAAACTAGACGCTGCGGTGATGTAGTGGGTAGACTACTCGCCTTCCACCAAGGGAGGCCTAGATGGAAGGCGAGTAGTCTAACCACTACATTACCGCGGCCCCTGTGTCCGACTATAATATTTTCAGATACGTCGCTTTGGAAAATCGGTTGTTAGCTACGTTGGAGTGTTCTTAAATGGCATTTCTAATGTTAAAGTAACTGATAGGTAGGGCCATCTGTTGTTCGCGAAAACGTTTATGTTGAAGCCAGACTTTAACTTCTTACGTGCACGTTTGCAAATCTCCAATGGCTATTGGATGCGTGTCTACGTGAGAAGGCATTTCCTACTCGACTGGACCAATCAGAATTAAGTTACTCTGGCAATTAACGCCCGTGATTGGCTGGCAGATGCTGTTAAAACCATCCAACAGCGAAGTCTGTTCTCAACTAACGTGGTTTGTAGTACAACTAGTCGTGGAATCTATTCGCGAAAAACACGTGGCCCTTCCGATAGGCACAGCTTAAAATGTGTGGTCTTTCCCCGCGACCAGCACACTGAGCGCTCGTTCAACAGTAACGTGAAAATATTCGTGTTTCAGAAACTCTGTAACGCAGTTCAAGCACCAGGTAGGTGGGCCCCTCCACGTTTATTCCTTGCTCATTTCACACGCCTCCGCGTAAAACTGCTGATTCTCGTGCCGTAACTCTGCCCGATCAGGATAACGTCTCGAAGGATAAACACAGCCAACCGTAAACAGGCGTCCTGCACCATACCATGTGGCGACAACGATTTCTTTTTAATAACTGCTGCAGATGTGGGGGGGGGGGGCGCCAGATACGCCCATGTCCCGAAATACATCTGTCTACCCTTCCAGTCTACGTACTGTTTCAACAAACTGGAGTGTAAGGTCGCTACGCTGCCACGAACAAGTTTTGATACAGCGTCCAGTCCCTTCACAAAACTAGAGTCCAACCGCTAACCGATGGACAGCGAATTTACGGGTGCTGGCTAGCAAAATATATGTTGTTTTATGCATCCATTACCAGTCATCCCAGTCTAAGAGATGTTCTATTTACGGAAGTTGTGGCATTGTGTGTTTTGTGTACGCAATGTAGTTGCCTAAAATGTATTGCTTTACACATACGATGAGGAGGTGGTAAAAAACAACAATTACGAAGTTTGCACAATGTTGAATCACTACATTAATACTCATATTTCACCTGAAGTCGAAGAACTGCACATGTTTTGCGATTCTTGTCCGGGACAAAATAGGAACAATAAAGTGATAAGGTTTCTTTTGTGTCTCGCAATTACTAAACAATTTAGTGTAATAAATGTATATTTCCCTGTGCGAGGGCAAAGATTTTTGCCCATCGATCGTGACTTTGGAGTCATAAAAAGAGTAGTTCGACGACGTGACAGAATTTACTCTCCTGACGAAAATAATGATATAATAAATGAGGGCAAAAAAGAACAGCCGTTCGTTTGAGGTTTATTCAGTAGAGGCAAAGCATTCATTTAAATTGAGTGAATACAAGCATTTAATTTTCAAACAGGAGGAGAGGGGATATGTAACAACTCATGAGTTTATTGATGGGTTGGTGGCCCATACATTCAAAAGGTTAAATACAGGGAATGTTAACCTTCTTTGCATAAGCGCCTACAATGGTCATATTCCCATCAAGAGAAAGAAAATCGAAGATGATATTTTCACCTGACTAAAAACCAATGCCCTGGGTGAAGATGATAATGAGAAGTCTGACGATGACGCACTCAGCGTGTTTGGGAAAATGTAGACATGAAAAAATAAAACATACTACTTATTCCTGTAATTAATAGCACTTGTGTTATGAATAAAACCTTTGTTTGGTTGTACATTATTGTTTTATCTAGTTTCAAAGTTCCCTTAACTCATTAAGATTAAAAATGAAAACTTTCCATCAATTTTCATTGTATACAACTTCCAATCAATAAAAGGTATTTACTTTTTCATNTTTTCATTGTATACAACTTCCAATCAATAAAAGGTATTTACTTTTTCATGTTTTATTACGTTTCCTTAAATACTAATAAATAAATGTGTAATATTGCGTTTTTTCATTCAACCTGCAGTTTGGTGGTTTTTCTTATTTCCGAAAGTCGGACGAAGTGAAATCTTTTCTTTTTTAATCTCCCCCATTCAATATATACTAATATAATTACACACATACACAGAAGTGACAAAAGTCATGGGATAGCAATATGCAAATATACAGATGGCAGTAGTATCGCGTACAAAATGTATAAATGGGCAGTGCATTGGTTGGGCTTTCATTTTTAGTCAAGTGATTCATATGAAAAGGTTTCTGTCGTGATTATGGCCGCACGACGGGAATTAACAGACTTTGAACGCGGAATGGTAGTTGGAGCTAGACGCATGGGACATTCCATTTCGGAAATGGTTAGGGAATTCAACATTCCGAGATCCACAGTGTCAAGAGTGTGCCGAGAATACCTAATTTCAGGCATAACCTCCCACCATGGACAACGCAGTGGCCGACCGCCTGCACTTAATGACCGAGACCAACGACGTGTGCGCAGAATGGTCAGTGTTAACAGACAAGCAACACTGCGTGAAATAACCGCAGGAATCAATGTGGGACGTACGACGGACGTGTCCGTTAGGACAGTGCGGCGAACTTTGGCTGTACTGGGCTATGCCAGCAGAAGACCGACTCGAGTGCCTTTACTAACAGCACGACATCGCCTGCAGCGCCTCTCCTGGGCTCGTGACCATATCGGTTGGACCCTAGACGACTGGAAAACCGTGGCTTGGTCAGATGAGTCCCGATTTCAGTTGGTAAGAGCTGATGGTAGGGTTAGAGTGTGGCGCAGACCCAAGTTGTCAAAAGGAAATGTGCAAGCTGGTGGTGGCTCCATAATGGTGTGGGCTGTTTTTATATGGAATGGACTGAGTCCTCTGGTCCAACTGAACCGATCATTGACTGGAAAGGGTTATGTTCAGCTANTCCAACTGAACCGATCATTGACTGGAAAGGGTTATGTTCAGCTACTTGGAGACCACTTGCAGCCATTCATGGACTTCATGTACCCAAACAACGATGGAATTTGTATGGATGACAATGCGCCATGTCACCGGGCCACAACTGTTCGCGATTGTTTTGAAGAACATTCTGGACAATTCCAGCGAATGATTTGGCCACCCAGATCGCCCGACATGAATCCAATCGAACATTTATGGGACATAATTGAGAAGTCAGTTCGTGCACAAACTCCTGCACCGGCAACACTTTCGCAATTATGGACGTCTATAGAGGCAGCATGGCTCAATATTTCTGCCGGGGACTTCCAACGACTTGTTGAGTCCATGCCACGTTGAGTTGCTGCACTTCGCCGGGCAAAAGGAGGTCCGACACGATATTAGGAAGTATCCCATGACTTTCGTCGCCTCAGTGTACAAATAATACATTTACGTGTACTTATACATACATGCATAAATACAATACCATACATGCAATGCATACGTAACATGCATACATTNTACATTTACGTGTACTTATACATACATGCATAAATACAATACCATACATGCAATGCATACGTAACATGCATACATTGTATACATGATATACATACATATTTATATTGAGACGTTCTTAAATACAGCATGTTTACTGACGCTCCGCGCATTGCATGGTCGCCTCGAAATAACAGTTCCCGTCCTGCCCTTACCTGTTCATGCGAGGGCACGGTGGGCAGTGTGTGGTGCTATGCACCAAGGACGCGGCGACCGCAGGTTGTAGATACGGCACGAAGCACCACGTGTCCTCTCGCTAGGAGGCCTGAAAAGGGGGTGAGGGGGTGGGGTTGTCTTACAGCAGACGCGCGATGTGACACCAAGGCGACACAGCATTCTAACTCGACACACAATACGCAACACTACATAAGATAAAACTACCGTGCACTGTCCCAACTCATCTTGCACGCGCGGGCAAGATATCTTAATCCTTCTAGTCACTGTGGCCTGTACGCTAGCAAGGGGCCGCGCCAAGAATTTACTTCCGGAAGGAGGGAAAA
>NQII01000943.1:932768-969173 GCA_002778355.1 Clitarchus hookeri
AAATTATTAGTTCAAAAAAATATTTACAACCAATGGGCTAATATACAGAGACGGAACTCTAAAATGCAATAAACCTCCTTCGTGTTCAAGGGGTATTGCAAATCTCTCGTACGTGATACAATTTAAGATATCAGTTTACTTATGATTAGTTCAAAAATGATTTATAATGAATGGGCTAATATAGAGATATGGAACCAAAAAATGCTATAAACATCCTTCATGCTCAAGGGGGGTCACACATTTCTTAAATTTAAAAAAAAAATTAGCTGGACGTCGCACACAGCCTGGATCTAATTAAATACACTCTACACAACAGAAAACGGTACCACATAACGGGAGTCCCTCGTGTGGTGGGAGACGTGATTAGTTTTACATATACAGGTTTATTGGCCCCGACATTTGTCAAAGCGGTACACTGATACCAGTGCCGCTCCAAAGAAAAAATTGTTCGTCGCAAAGCAGAAAATTAAATTTCCAAATATGCCTGAAAGAGTAAATACCGCGTGAGAAATACGCAAAATGGCAAAGCTAGATATCGATTTCTGCTACTTTTATGAGCGAGCATTATGTTAATATACATTTGATGAGCATATTATCTTGCAACACATAGAACTTTAAAAAATTTACGGCTTAAGGAAAAGCTGAAAAGAAATTCATCACTCTCGAATTTCTTAACGGAGTTGGTGGAAACATTGATTTGTCATTGCCATAAAGTGATCTTTATATGCTGGCTTCCAGAAACCTGCAAACTTCGAATAACGTGTACGTCATGTGCCACGCGCACTTAAGAAAATCAGCGGCCGCCATCTTGGATTAACGAAATTTTCGCCACAGCCTGCATTACAAATTTTGCGGACCTTGGCGAACCGGGTTCGATTCCCGGCGGGGTCGCTCCCGGATTTTCGCATTTGGGAATCGTGCCGGACGATGCCGTCGGTCAGCGGGTTTTCTCGAGGATATCCGATTTCCCCCGCCCTTGCATTCCGGCGCATCGTATTCGTGAGCACTCACTTTACGAATATTTTGCATAAGAACTATTTCTTACACGGCACTACCAACACACCTAGTTTCTCACTGTTTTTATTTGTATTAATTGTTGTTAAAATATTATAATTTACATGCAAAATGAACAAAAAAATTTTAATTTAACCGAAAATACGGTAGTTTTGTGTCAAGCCAAATAAAAAAAAGCATGTGATACACGGCATATTTAGGAAACAAACAAACACGCGGTACACGGGGTGATTTTTTACAGGTTCTATTCAAAAAGTGTAAAGATACTGCGAACAGAATGTAATGTTGGAGTCTNTATTTAGGAAACAAACAAACACGTGGTACACGGGGTGATTTTTTACAGGTTCTATTCAAAAAGTGTAAAGATACTGCGAACAGAATGTAATGTTGGAGTCTCTCAGTAGTTGGAGTAGCAGGACGAGCAAACATCTCCCGATACGAAGCAAGACGAGTCTAATAAAAAAAGCTTAACTTGGCGCCAAAATCACATTTCAGTTTGTTTTTAAATACGTAGTTCTAGTAGGTCTATGATTAAATTTCTGTCAAAAGCGAAGACTCAATCACTTTATCGTCAGTTTTATACCGTAAATACTTGATGTCACGTGGGTAACTAGCAATTTTATGATTTTACAACAGCCGAGCACGACACTTGTCGGACAGATATAGTCGTGGCATTACAAACACTCAAGAAAATTATCGTATGAAATTTTGTCGTGTTGTCGTGTCGTGCTGGCCATGCTACTGTGACTCCAGCGTAACTCCCACCAGTAGGAAATCGTTTTAAGTACGCAACAGCTCTACGCGTGTTTTGTGGTGAATATGTGCCTCATCAGNACCAGTAGGAAATCGTTTTAAGTACGCAACAGCTCTACGCGTGTTTTGTGGTGAATATGTGCTTCATCAGTGTGTTTCTATACATCCCCGGTATTCCTGTAAGCTGTTTTGTTCTGCGCCCATTTGCGACAGCCAACACAAAAAAAAAACACTGTTTTAAATGCCAAACCTTATATGTTCGTATAACAACTGTGCACAAAACACTTCTCGTGAATAAAGCAAAATTAAGTAAATTTTAGTAGGCCTAACCACACTAATTTTAATAACTTAAATATTTCCATTTTAATGACAATGCACACGACAGGCATACTTTTCTTATTTAGCTGCCAACATCACAGTTATACGTCCGCCCCAGTGTTTCGGTTAAACTATGAGGAACAGGGGGGAGGGGGGAGGGAAGAGCTACCTGGAGCAGTTTTCCACGTTTGAGACCCAGGAGCAAGGGATCGATAAGGGTGAGACTGCCACGCGCATCAAGTGCGCCGTCGCCGCTACACGCAGGGCTCTGAACTAGCGTGTCGTGTCCTCGTCGTGCTGCCTGTCCTTGTGGGACTTCAAACGGCAAACCCACAATTTTATCGGTGAAAGCCGGTAGCGAAATTCAATTCACGTCCCATGAGTAATTTTGCACGTACCTGCACCGCGTATTTCGAGATACAGCGTTTCGAGAAAAGCCGCTTTCCGCTATGTTGACCCATTCAAACCCAGCGTGCACAATTGTATGCATCACGCCCGTGTATGTGATTCTTCTCGATCTGTGCTGCACACTGCGGAGCTCAATGACCAATGATCTTACGTGTGAGTAAATGACTCGCAATTCGTCTGACCGGTCTGGGTCATGATTGGTTCATGTTACTGTAGCCGAACATACAGCTTGCAGCTCATTGGCTGTGACAACGAAGCAAGTGTAGCGTCACCTTAAGTGCAGAACGGATCATAAAATTTTTTGTTTGCAACGCACGGAACCGTAAATTAAAGTACGTATTTAAGGGTTAAAGTTCTCAGGAATGATGACGTGTTGAAAGCAGTCGACAGGCATGGCTTGATGAATGTGTTATTTTCGAAGATCAGCACATCGGGGGGCATGCTTAACAGTTTCGTAAATAAAAAAAATAATAATTTAAAACACACCGAAACGCGGTTCAGGCGTCAACTGTGCGTGCCCCGCGACGGAAAGCCATTGCGTCTCTTTACGACGCTATACCTTGGTCGTCACGAAACAGTCCCGACGATTTCTGTCTTTACCCCAACAGTTCGGCGGGAAATCAACTTTCCGCGTGTGACGTAAAAGTCCCCGACGAGTTAGGTCCGCCGCAGTTGTCCGCGTCGTCACCATTCCTTGTTTGGGGTTGGAGTACCGCAAGACGAGTAACAAAGCAGCGACGTTTGCACAAGGCACATTAAAACTAAAATACCACAAGTNTGTCCGCGTCGTCACCATTCCTTGTTTGGGGTTGGAGTACCGCAAGACGAGTAACAAAGCAGCGACGTTTGCACAAGGCACATTAAAACTAAAATACCACAAGTTTATAAAAAAAATAACTTTTTTTACCGTCACGTTACTCTCGCACACGGTTCAGAGTCCTCCTGTACATTGGCATGTTAATCAGACTCTCGTAAGTTCCCATAAGTCAATTTCCCGTAACATTTGGGGGGAGGGGGTTAGCCTAATATGTTCATCGTCTTTATTGAACAAATAAAAATTCGGAAAACTATATAATTCATTNAGTTAGGTCCGCCGCAGTTGCCCGCGTCGTCGCCATTCCTTGTTTGGGGTTGGAGTACCGCAAGACGAGTAGCAAAGCAGCGACGTTTGCACAAGGCACATTCAAACTAAAATACCACAAGTTTATAAAAAAAACATAACTTTTTTTTTACCGTCACGTTACTCTCGCACACGGTTCAGGGTCCTCCTGTACATTGGCATGTTAATCAGACTCTCGCAAGTTCCCATAAGTCAATTTCCCGTAACATTTGGGGGGGAGGGGGTTAGCCTAATATGTTCATCGTCTTTATTGAACAAATAAAAATTCGGAAAACTATATAATTCATTNGGGGGGAGGGGGTTAGCCTAATATGTTCATCGTCTTTATTGAACAAATAAAAATTCGGAAAACTATATAATTCATTTAAACTGGTGGGTTGGTACTACACGATACAACTGACGAATTCGGCCATGGGCTCAGTGCTGCCATTTCGTGATTCTTACAATTTTCTTGCTGCATTCAAGGGCGTAACTAACATCGCTGCAGGGGCCCGCAAAATGTTGGCTAATAATGTACGATTATTTTTGAATGTGCGCCATTCACCGGGACCAGTGCAGTGGCGAGTATTCGATATTTATTCCAGCTTTTCGAAGTAATTTCAATAAAGATAGTGTTTACTTTTCTTTGTGTATTTTTTTCTATTTTACTCGCCGTTTGTTCATTTCAGTTGTATTTAATTATGTAAAATCTTTTTTCGTAAGCTGAAATTCATTTTATTTTCCCGTTCTACAACTTAAATATAACGCAGTTATGATATTTCTGTCTGTCTAGGGATTGTTACGATGTTATGCCCGTTTTACTTGATATAATATCATTAGAGACGCGGGAATTTCGGAGATTAATTCGGCAACAAGCTGGATTCCACAGTCCTTTGTGTACTTGGCCCTCAGTTAGTTGTTTATTGGCCGTTGCTCCAGTTTAACCACTGGCCAGGTAGCACGGTATTCGGTTATTGTTTTCCCTACATGTTCGTTATTGGTCGAAAGTCGTCCGGGGTGTGTGTAACAAACTGTGGTCCAACAGAAGCGGGAACTCCATGGTACATGCGGATAAAGTTTGACTCGTCCTTAAAAGAATTCGCGAAATTTCTAGGTCTCTAAATACGATGAAGTTAAAATGTGTTCATGCCATTTTTTTTTTAAGTTACGAGGTTTTCTGATAAGCATTACAATACGCAGTTAACGGAGAAGGATTTTGTTCAAAGGCTGACTGTTTCAACGGCCTTATTATGTTAAGTTTTGCTGTATTTATATCAAGGCTGTTACCACGTAACTATCTTTACCAGACGAAATAATTTTCTGTTGCTCAATACGTCTGCACTGCTGTATTTCAGGCGTTTTATAGCTGTCTTTATACATAGACAGGCCGACAAGGTATCTTTATGAGCGACACTGTAGCGAAAATTACCACAGTAATGTGGCCATTAAAAAAATAACTCGAGGGAGAAAAAGTACGCAATAAAATGTGGGTGAAGAGAAACATTCAGGTTTAGCTGCATTCCTGCAATATACAAATTAATAAACACATTCATTATGCAAAAACACTTTAATGTTTGATGGAAGAGAGCCGAGAATACATTTTGCTCGGTGGTCCTTTTAAGGTTTCGCCAATGGACCACTCAAAAACATGTAATATACAGAGAACTGATTTAACGCGTCATTCAGAATTGCAACAAAAGAACAAGGGCGATGTCAGACTAATAACTAAATTAAGGGCTCAGCCTACAAAGCCTGCAACCACGGAGTTTAAGTGGGGAACCAATGTTAAAGGAATTCCGTTTCAATGCATCTATTTTTAAGACCACTGTTTCAATAAAATAAATTTCAACGCAACTTTATCATAGAATACTGCCACATTATTAAATTTTAGAGGAAAAAAATATTTCATTTATAATTTTTTTTGCAAAATGTAAATTTTAAAAATAAAAAAAATTAAACATAAATATATGTAAGGTAGTAGAAAATGTAAGGTATTGGAAATATTTTTTAACGTGGCTATATTCCTTAATAAATGTTAGGACGAATATTTTTTTTGAAATCGATGCATTGAAAAGTAATTTCTTTAACATAGAATCCCCATTTAACCTGTGTGGTTGCAGACTTAACAGGCAGCATCCTTGACTTAAATGTGATAGCGGACATGCGTATTGTGGATTTGAGTGGCCAGAAGACAGCAATGCCAGAACTATGCGCCCCGTCACGCAGCCATCGATACTGAGGTGCCTGATGAAAAGGTTTGCTTTATTCGGTGGCGCTCTTTTTGACCTTCGGTGCGCCATTCTCAGGAAAATTTATACTGACGGGCGTTCCATTCTATAGGTAAAGATGTCCTTCACCCCCGTCCCTTTGATAATTAACCTAGGTCATGTCCCTGATGCTCTTTCTCTTGGGCAGAAGTTGCGCGGTCAAATCGTCTGCTGGTTTTGTTTTGGCGGGCTTTACTGGTCTGGGAGCTGCACCACCATTCTCGTTGCAAAAANGGTCAAATCGTCTGCTGGTTTTGTTTTGGCGGGCTTTACTGGTCTGGGAGCTGCACCACCATTCTCGTTGCAAAAAACGAAAGCACCTAAAACATTTACACAATTGACTTCGGCGAGTTTATGCACTGAATTTAAGACGTTGTGGAGAATGGCAATACACTGAAAACAACGTTTACTGGTGGGAAAATTATTATTTTAGCTAGTTAACAAGTGAAACGGATTTTAAAAAATAGCATGTTAATTTCGCGACATTTATTTCAATTTGATTTTCGAACAAAATCAAACATGCGGAAAAAAAGGAAAACGTCTGTGAAGATGCGTCTACTATATCGCCATATTTGCTTTCAATACAAGAGAACGCCTAGAAGTGTTCCATTCGCACTGAAAGGTTAAGCAACTTTTGATCAGTTTACTTTTCGCTATAACTCTCCCCACAAAGAAAATTTAATAATGAAAATAATAAAATAAAAAGTCCAAATTGAACAAACCTAGAATACCACATTCAACACAGTCGTAACTGTCGTTACAGCACACGGTGAGTATATTTACGCAGTTTAATTTACAAAATAGGATCCCAGGTATCTACTAAGGTTACGTAAGGGATGTGTGTACAATAGCAATCCTCGCCGCTCGATCAAAGATTACCAGACGCAACTCTGGTTCGAATAAAATAATGTCAGCGTGACCACCGAAAAAAAAGGGCCTTCCCGATCAATATCCTCCTCACTCTAAACCTGAAACAGTGAGAATTGAGTCAAATCAGTGAAAACCATGAGCTAATGATAATCAGTGCCAGATAACTCACTAATATCAGGGCTGAATTTCACTAATTTATTTGAGAGTGAAGAGAATTCTACTGCCATAAGTCAGTTCTTCCCAGTTCATTTGCTCGATTTACCAGTCGGCAGTAGCTTATCAACTTACATTCAGCGAATGTAATTTCNCAGTTCTTCCCAGTTCATTTGCTCGATTTACCAGTCGGCAGTAGCTTATCAACTTACATTCAGCGAATGTAATTTAACTGATTGGTATCACTGGTTCGAGCTTAGGGTGTTGTAACTTTTCGAAACGATTGCAACTAAGTAATCATTCCCAATTGCTCTGTTCTTGTAGACTATTTCTGTTANGTGTTGTAACTTTTCGAAACGATTGCAACTAAGTAATCATTCCCAATTGCTCTGTTCTTGTAGACTATTTCTGTTACTTAAATTATATGCAGTTTTGATATAGTCCATTCGCGGTTACTTCCAACTTTTCTGAAGCCCTGCTAAAAGTTCTACTTCCTGAATATTCCTCCGCCTCGTGCTAACAAAGGTTAACCGAGTCTAGAAAAGTACACCACAAAGGCAACGCACCGCATTCGTGCGCACTCACTTTAACAGTATTTTGCATAAGAACTATTTCTTACTAGGCATTACCAACACACACATTTCCCCCTTCTATTTATCCGTGTTATTTAAAAATGAAATATTATTATTAATATATATAAGTAAACCTTCAATTTAACCAAAAATAAGATACTTTTATTTTAACACAAGTATAAGATAAAATTATTTTCATCCATTGCATATTTAGGAAATAACAAAACAATTACTACATGGTGTGATTTTTCAAATGTTTGATTCGAAAAGTGTGAAGAAATCGCGAATAGAGTCAATTCTTGTGTATCTGGGGGACGTTACGGTGGCATGCCTGTTTCCCCTGCTCCTTTATGAAGCCTCGTCACCACGGGAGGTAACTGTATGCACGGACCATGACCACGTGTGCATGCTCCCGGTAACGCCGTCAAAGTCTGCGTGCTGAGGTTATTGTTTCGTGCACGCGCGGGAGTATGAAACAGTCCTGAGACACACTTACGAGATGTCCTCAGGAGAGANTGAGGTTATTGTTTCGTGCACGCGCGGGAGTATGAAACAGTCCTGAGACACACTTACGAGATGTCCTCAGGAGAGAGGAAACGAACGTACGTGAATTTTTCTTGACCTTAACAACGTTTTGTGGTGACGGCAATTAACTTTGGGACAACTAAATAACCTTACTCTGATAGTAAAAAATAAACCAATAGGAACAAATTACCGAAATTTCTCAGTTAAAGACGATAAAAACGATAAAATCAACTAATTCTGTTCTCAGCAAAAAAAAAAAAAAANTGAGGTTATTGTTTCGTGCACGCGCGGGAGTATGAAACAGTCCTGAGACACACTTACGAGATGTCCTCAGGAGAGGGGAAACGAACGTACGTGAATTTTTCTTGGCCGTAACAAAGTTTTGTGGTGACGGCAATTAACTTTGGGAAAACTAAATAACCTTACTCTGATAGTAAAAAAAACCAATAGGAACAAATTACCGAAATTTCTCAGTTAAAGACGATAAAAACGATAAAATCAACAAATTCTGTTCTCAGCAAAAAAAAAAAAAAAAAAAAAAAAAGCCATAAACCGAGAAATAGTGAAAATTAATTATATTTACGAACAAAAATTAAGAATTATTTAATTTTTTCAAAGAAATGATTACTTAGGGTGATTTTATTTATGTGCGTGGTAAATGGTGGTTCATCGACTGTTGTAGACAGCAGGTTGGAAAATTCATATATATATATATATATATATATAGAAAACATTTCAGTGATTTACGTGAACTTTTTAAAGGCTCATGACTTTTCAAGGATTTGGATGACTTTTGTGGCCCTGTAGACACAATGACTTTAGTCCCACCCCAAACTTGTCCCTCCGGTTAATCCCGAAGGTCAGTGCAGGTTAGGAGAAAAACCATTAAGCAGCATTTCCACTGCCTGGTGTTCAGCGAGTACGTCATATATGACGTCACAGTTGGGATGTCTGTCAAACAGCGGACCGTGGAAAACCCTTGCTTGGTGTCTGCCGGGCAAGTCTGGGGGCGATCCTCCTCACTCGCGTGAGTTGAGATCAAAGTGGCCGACCCAGCAGTGGGAAGGGACGCACAGTGGAAACAGCTGCCCGAGAGTCGTCTCGGAGTACCCACGTGACGTCACCTTGCTGGCACAAATACGCAACAGTCCGCGTATTCGGAAATTCATCGACGGACCCACCAGTGGTTGAAACACTGGCGTACACCATTTGAGGCATTTTTCGAACATCAGGTTGATCTTTCAGCGGTACGCAAATTAATGCAATTGCACGCAAATTCTAGAGTTTCCATCGGCCATTTGTAAAACTCGACGTTCGAATTACCTTTGTAGTATTTTGGGACGCTTGAGAATTACGGCAAGGGTTCGAAAATTCATCGGTTGACGTTTTGGTAGATATCAACCAGATGCGCCGAATATTTGAACTGGTGGGTCGATACCGGAACAGTCGTTAGGTGCCGTGCGATATTTCACTGCGAAGTGGCGCTGTTTATCGCCGTGCGCCTCGGCGGGCCACCCGCCCCACGTCGCCAAACATGGAGACGGCAGGTACCTCTCCCATACACACGCAGGTGCACGGCGCGGCGTTGCAAAGTTTCGCCTACTGCATGTTGCCGAGGTCGCTGACGCATCACCTTGCAGCGAAGCACTGGGTCCCGATCAGGCCTTGTCCACAATAGCTGGTCCGCGGACGCCTAGACCGGTGATGTTAGACGTACCATTTTCATGGTGCTTGTACCATAATTAGACCTTGTGTACCATGTACCATGACGAGGTCGTTATGGTACGTAATTGTACCACAATCTAACTACAATAAAAATATACTGAGCAAGACAAAATAAAAAAGCTTCCTTGTCAATGAAAAATACATATATATATATATATATATATAATTAAATAGACAAAAATACAGTATATTGCGATTGTTCTTCCAGTGTCTCACGCTTAATTTTACATTGAAACATACTTTCTACCATTAATTACCAGGATCCCGGAACTTGAAGCACGGCTGAAAGACCGTACGCCATTTCAGTGCCTAGCGTGCAGAGGCGATCGTATAAATATTGTTGCGTGCTAATCTCGCCCGTATGTCCCCAATCTGTTTCTTGCTTGTAAATTAAGGTTGATTTTTTGGAGGCTTCACGAAGAAGATTTCGAGATCAGAAATGTATCAATATTCTTTGGGTTTCTGACGAAGTTCCGTTGTTCCCTTCTAGTTTGCGAGTCCGTCGTTTATTGTTGTCAGTCAGGTCGTGGTCTGTATTATGTGCGGGTAATTTGGCCTATTTTAGTTAACAAACACATTCCATTGCTGTGCAGGCAGGGATTGTCATACACTGAAGAGCCAAAAAAAAAAAAAAAAACTGGTATAGGCGTGCGTATGCAAATAACAGAGGTATGGAACCAATCAAAGTAACGCGATGCGGTTGACAGCTAGATCGGTTACTGCTGCTACAATGGCAGGTTATCAAGATTTAAGTGAGTTTGAACGTGGTGTTATAGTCGGCGCACGAGAGATGGGACATAGCATCTCCGACGTAGCGATAACATTTGGATGTTCGCGTACGACCATTTCACTAGTGTACTGTGAATATCGGGGATCCGGTAAAACATCACATCTTCGACATCGTTGCGGTCGGAAAAAGATCGTGAAAGAACGGGACAAACGACGACCGACGAGAATCATTAAACGCGACAGACGTGCATACTTTCAGACATTAGTCGAGTCCATGCCACGTCGTCTTGCGGCACTTCTGCGTACTCGGGGGGCCCTACACGATATTAGGCAGGTGTACCAGTTTTTTTTGGCTATTCAGTGTATTTGATAAAGGTGGAACGATTATTTTGTGATTTACAAACCACGTATTTTTCAGATATTATTTTTAAATTCAAATATTTCATTCGTATTTTATTTTATTAGTGTAACATTCAAACAACTGTTGTGTAATGAAAAAAAAAAAAATTGTGATTTTACGCATTTGTTATAAATGCACCATAATTTTGTGTCAGTGTACCGTCGTTATCTTGAATGCCCCATACCATGACAAAGCAATGATGATCTAACACCCCTGGCCTAAACTTCAGATTGATGCACGTGACCCTCTGACATCACAGCTAACGTCCCAAAGTCCCATCCATGGTCCCAAGTCCCAAGATTATTCGCGAACTTCAACTTTCGTCCGCGGACGCACGCGGACGTGTCCCAAGTTGTTTGTTTTGTTCACATTTTATCGCGCGGAAACAGTAAAAGTAAATAATTCTGTATTGATATCGAAGCATGAAGATTGGAAATATAAAAACGTTACGCGTACAAAAGGCATAATATTCAATCTCACAGCCGCGAAAACGAAACTTTAATGATGCAGATGATACTAGCATCTTAGCCTATGGAAACTCAGTAAATGATCTTCTGCAAAAAAACAAACACAGCATTTACAGAGCTAAATGCATGGTTTNCAAACACAGCATTTACAGAGCTAAATGCATGGTTTACTGTAAACAAATTAAATCCCAAACTAGATAAAACTTATCTTATGAATTTCCTCACAAATAACAGAAAAAAATACTCATTCATATGTTAGCAGTAACACAGACCAAATTAATTAATCACCAGTAACTAAGTTTCTTGGCATTNCGGAAAAAGATCGTGAAAGAACGGGACAAACGACGACCGACGAGAATCATTAAACGCGACAGACGTGCATACTTTCAGACATTAGTCGAGTCCATGCCACGTCGTCTTGCGGCACTTCTGCGTACTCGGGGGGCCCTACACGATATTAGGCAGGTGTACCAGTTTTTTTTGGCTATTCAGTGTATTTGATAAAGGTGGAACGATTATTTTGTGATTTACAAACCACGTATTTTTCAGATATTATTTTTAAATTCAAATATTTCATTCGTATTTTATTTTATTAGTGTAACATTCAAACAACTGTTGTGTAATGAAAAAAAAAAAAATTGTGATTTTACGCATTTGTTATAAATGCACCATAATTTTGTGCCAGTGTACCGTCGTTATCTTGAATGCCCCATACCATGACAAAGCAATGATGATCTAACACCCCTGGCCTAAACTGCTGATTGATGCACGTGACCTTCTGACATCACAGCTAACGTCCCAAATTCCCATCCATGGTCCCAAGTCCCAAGATTATTCGCGAACTTCAACTTTCGTCCGCGGACGCACGCGGACGTGTCCCAAGTTGTTTGTTTTGTTCACATTTTATCGCGCGGAAAGGTAAAAGTAAATAATTCTGTATTGATATCGAAGCATGAAGATTGGAAATATAAAAACGTTACGCGTACANGAAGATTGGAAATATAAAAACGTTACGCGTACAAAGGCATAATATTCAATCTCACAGCCGCGAAAACGAAACTTTAATGATGCAGATGATACTAGCATCTTAGCCTATGGAAACTCAGTAAATGATCTTCTGCAAAAAAAACAAACACAGCATTTACAGAGCTAAATGCATGGTTTACTGTAAACAAATTAAATCCCAAACTAGATAAAACTTATCTTATGAATTTCCTCACAAATAACAGAAAAAATACTCATTCATATGTTAGCAGTAACACAGACCAAATTAATTAATCACCAGTAACTAAGTTTCTTGGCATTNAAAAAATACTCATTCATATGTTAGCAGTAACACAGACCAAATTAATTAATCACCAGTAACTAAGTTTCTTGGCATTAAAGTAGGCAATTTACTAAACTGGAAATCTCACATTGCGTATATTTTAACTAAAATATGTTCAGCCTGTTTTGCTCCGCGAAGTGTTGCAGAGGTCTTAAACAAAAATGGTATAATTTGCATATTTTCATTCCATCCTGTATTACGGTATAATTTCTGAGGGAAATTCCACTGAGAGTAAAAAAGTGTTTTACATGCAAAAGAGAGCTGTAAGAATAATCAATGGCAAAATAAAGTCGGACTCTTGGAGACCTCTCTTCAAGAGCTCAAAAGATTTTAACATCTGCATTTCAGTACTCATATTCGTGTCCAAAGACAGTCATTCATTTCAGAAAAATGAATAATTTCATAAGCACGACGCTAGAATAAAAAAACACACATGGTTTCAGTTAACTTAAAACTAGTCCAGAAAGGGCCGTCCTACCTTGGTAGCCAACTTTTCAATAAATTACCACACCTTCAAAAATTAGCTTCTCTAACCAAAAACNAACTAGTCCAGAAAGGGCCGTCCTACCTTGGTAGCCAACTTTTCAATAAATTACCACACCTTCAAAAATTAGCTTCTCTAACCAAAAACACTTTAAAATAAAAAAGCAACTGAAAGAAGTTTTTTATTGAATGTGAATTTTATAGCGTAGATGAATATCTAAACTACAAAAATTGAGAAATTACGATATAATATTTCATTGTAGACATTTATTGTTCCGGTTTTTCTCGTTCCCTTTTTCTTCTGTTCCAGTAAAACGATGAAGCTCTGCGCGCGCTTAATATGTCCAGTGTATAAACTTTGTATACTGAAAATTTGACTTGCCCAATATATTTGTACTGCTACGAGCAAAAAAAAAAAATCGAAAGAGAGACAAATTAAAGCAAAATCAAAAAGTACTCACTCGCATAACTAAAATTACAAAACAAAATATATTAAGCACAAATATAAATATTTACGAGTAATCGCATACAATTAATGGGGAAGAAACAAGTGCCAACACAAATGGTACAATTGGCCGGGTCAAATGTGTAAAAACCTTCACAAGCAAATAGCAACCAATGACAATTGACAAACTTATCTTGGGTGATTACAGTTGCTACTTCCGGGATATTCCTCTGCCTTATGGAAACAAAGTTTAACCAGGCCTAGAAAATCACACGAAAAGGACAACGCAACGCATTCGTGTGAACTCACTTCAATAATAATTCGCATGAGAACTATTTCTTACTAGGAATTACCAACACACCTATTTTCACTACGTTTTTATTCATATTAATTGTATTTTAAATATTATAATTTATAGATAAAATGTAAGTAAAAGTTAAATTTAACCGAAAATACGATATTTTTTGTTAACACAAGTATAAAACGCTTGTGATACATTAAAAATTTAGTAAACAACTGTACACTCATACACGGGGTAATGTTTTCAAAGATTTGATTCAAAAAGTGTAAAGATACCGTGAATCAGTGGCGTGTGGTGAACTGTTGCAAGGTAAGCTGGCGTTAGCCCTGTTGCTTGCTATTTTACACTTCCACCACTCAAACGTGGCTCGGTAGTTGACGCCACATGACATGTGTAATGGATCCCTTGCTGCTCGCTTGTGTGTGGTCGGAATGCATTCCGTTTCCCTACGCTCCACAGTGGTTATTGGCTCATGCTGCGTGCACCGAGAATGTACAGAAGTGAGCAAGCACCAGCTTGCCTTGCAACAGTTCACCACACGCCACTGCCGTAAATAGACTAAGTAGAGACATTAAGAATTCGCGGATTCATTTTGGGACAAGCTAGAATTCAACACACATATGTTTATAAGGCTGAGCCATTGGTCCACACGGTGTTCGACACCACCTGGAGAACGCTGGCCCAATCACAGCCTTCCAATGCGACAGCAGACAACCAATGTGCAGTTGATATCGGCATATTTGTACATAAGAATGTAGAATATATCCTACAAGTCGTTGAACCCGCAAATTTTTCAGGTTCTAACTATAAGCAGGGCCAACTGTTTTTCTCGAAAAGATTTAGGCGCAGGTTGGACTCCGATGTCCTATGGCATACGTGCAGTTTTCCTTTGGTCATTGACCACGTGTCTTTGTCGGGAGACAGCTACTTCCTGACAGCGCCAATCATAATGAGGTAACAGCGACAGTGAGTGCCCGTGATTCGCAGAACAGACACCTGCAATGCGTGACGGTCAAAAACATCCAGTCACGAAAATGGAGCTAATATCTACAATGCTTTGGAGTACAAGTAGTACGCAATCGTTTCTCGAAAAACAGGTGGCCCCTAACTACAAGTGAGTGAGTGAATAGATTTGGACGACTCTTAACAGCGAGGTCTTGAGTTCCGATGAGGGTAATAGAGGTGAGTATGGAGCAGCGCCGGAATGAAAGGGCGGAGGGACGGGAGAACCCTGAGAAAACCCGTCGATCGTCCTGCACGATCCCCACATGCGAAAATCCGGGAGCGACCCGGCCGGGGATTAAACCCGGTTCAACCACCTTGGTGGGAAGCGAGTAGGCTAACAGCTCAGTCACGGCGGCCCCTCTAGCTGTAAGGATTTGTTTTCCCTACTCGCGTCGACAGGGCCTGCCTCTCCGACGACAGACTTCCGGCCAAGGCTCGCGACGGTGACAGCTGCGGTGATATGGTGAAAGGGAAGGGCGATACAGAAACGGCACTCACAGTAACACATGAAATCAAGTACACAAGCGACATCTAGCGGACGGGCGGAAACTACGACAGGTTTCAAATTGCTGTCGACTTTTTTTGTGTGGTCGGCCACAATATCGATACGACTCCACTGCCAATATTTTCTCTTATTCATTTATTTCGTGTTACGTGACGTTACGTTTTTTTTCTTCCTGAATGTGGGTTTCTTTTGCCTTGTTTTCCCCACTGTTCATATAATTGCCATTAAATGATTCTCTATCCAACGCAAAAATCTTGCTGTTTCCTGTTATTTTTGGCCGAAGCGGTGATCGCTGGTGTTGACGCGGGAGATAGGAATTACATACCGAATACTATGACGATCTTCACAATCCGATACACAGCTCGTTACAAAACGCCTGCAGACAGCTGCAGGCCCCTCCCGACACGAGGTCCTGGGGGGGAGGGCTCACTGGGCGGAGGGGAGAGGAAGGACGGCGCATAGTTTGGACAGGTTCCACGGCCGGCCTCGAGGAACGCCCTCCGGCGATCTCGTTATTTTCGGTCGCGCCTCGCCTCGGCGCGCAGCTTCCTGCCCGTTGTGCGCGCGCGCGACAGGCAACCCCGCCAGCGACACCCGCTGCCAGCGACGCCGGGCACGCGTTCTCCCGCGCGCGGAACAAGCTCCCCCACCTGCGCGGGTGGCGTCCCGTGACTTAGTGGAGACATTTGGAAGTCTGTATTCCCGGGTAGCTATTCATTGGATATTAGTACGTAGTTTCCCCGCGGAAACCTCATATGCCACCAGAGGCGGCGATCTCAGGTCGGGCGCTGAACAAAAATTAGTGAATTACCAAGAATAAATAAAGTGTATCAACCTGCACCCTTAAATAAATAACTTTAATTAAAATAGATAGATACATAAAGTAAACATAAACAGTAACTTTGAAAGCCATGGCCATTTGTGTTTTTAACTAATTTTCTAAAGAACTTAATAACTTTAATTCAAAATTTAAACTTAAATCTAATAATAAATGTAGCCAGTGTTAATACGGTATGGCTTACCAATTAGGATAGACAGTAATAAAAAGAAAAAAAGCTTCCCTAAATCACTGGGTGATTTTGAGACAGAAATGTATCCGGTCGTAATAGGATGTAATTATATCGAACCGGTGGCAGGTTTAGTTTTTTTTATCACGCGGGTGGTATTACGTCCTTAGTGTCGTGAAAGCAGACACTATGGTCCAAAAAAAAAATACTAACTAGGATTTTGAAAACTTCTAATTTAACCGCGACAGTGGCTAGAGACCGATGCGACTAGTCATTGAATATTAGTGAGAAAACACACGTCCTTATCGTGTGCGTTATATCGTGGATCCTCTTTCGCCATTGGTCGATTTTATTGTTTCGCATCTTGGGTGTCATCCCGCGTATCACATGCGTCCAGTATCAGGGCAACCGTTACTAGTGATTATTTTACGGATTTCATTTTACCTCCCCTCAGCAGACACGCCCTGCAGGACTCGTTAACAGTAAAGGTTGTTCACGGTAAAGTAAAAATTATTGCAGTATTTACTATATATATGTGTGTATATAAACACCTCAAACAAAGTTTGGAATATACATAAAGAAAGCAATAAGGTGTCAAATATACATAAAGAAAGCAATAAAGTATGGAATANAATTATTGCAGTATTTACTATATATATGTGTGTATATAAACACCTCAAACAAAGTTTGGAATATACATAAAGAAAGTAATAAGGTGTCAAATATACATAAAGAAAGCAATAAAGTATGGAATATATATAAAATAAAGCATGCCAATTAGACTTTACCAACAGTACCGATATAAAACGCGAAATTCAAAATGTTTCTAAAAAAAACACATTTTTCCAATATCACGGACAAATAAACACTAAAGAACAACAAAATGAAATTGAAGGTGTGTCTGAACAGGGAGGGTTTCTTTATTCCCACTGCAGCTTAGTGCCGCGTATGGCCTCCGTGTGCACTGTGCAGGTCCCTAACACGCCGTGGCATGCTTGTAATCAATGTGTTGACGTCATCTTCCGGAAGAAGGTCCCATGCCCCATTCCATCTGGGCAGCTCTTATGAGATCTGGAAGTGTTTCTGGAGGTTGTGGACGATTATAAACTGCTTTTTCAACTTGTCCCAGGCATTTTCAATGCGTTAGTGCGCTATCTGTCGATCACAAAAGAACTACATAACGCCTACCACCCAAACTGCCTTACCGCACAATATCTAAAACTTTCTGTAAGGTGTGTGTGTATATATATACATCTATATGTATATATACCTATATCTGTGTATTATGTATATATGTGTATATATAAGCCTATATATATATATATGCACACACACTCACAACAATACACACTGGCATACAGGTTTCCAGTTAAGTTGTTAAGGAATTAATAAAAGTAGCTCTTAAGACTCAATGTCCTTTACGAGTGTAAAGTTAAAATTTTTGGCCACTTAAATTAGTAAGGACTGGAATATTTTACGAATTCATTTTAGGACAAGCTAGACTTAAAAAACAAGTGCATTCCTGTCATGTGTGCGATTGGATCATAGTTTATTAGACACGCCCACGTGAGCTCCCAGCCAATAAGAGACCAGTAAGGAAACAAACACCCGATGCCGTGCCACCTGTTCTCAGGTAAAACTTACTATTACTAGAGCCCCGAGTATTTCGTGAATTCATTCTGTGGCGAGGTAGGCTTCAAACACTCGTTAGTTTCTCCTGCTACTGTGATTGGACAGCAGTTGTTTATACACGCCCCGTTTAATTGTGAGCCAGTAATACGCAGGAAGCAGTAGTGTGAGTGAGCTTTGAACAGTCCTGTACAAAGGCCCCAATTGATCGTAGAAACCAATAAACGAACGACAGTGTCTCGAGTGTATAGATGAATGTAAAACCTAGCCTGCTGTCACATCACTCAGCGAAATACTCGGGGTTCTAACTATTGCACACTGAGGGCAAACAGTCAATGGACAGAAAGCTGAGGCTCAAAAATGCATAGTTCAGCGGAGTCTAGCGTACAGGTCGTTTAAAGCGCGAAATTTTCCTGTCCCTAGATATTGGTGTTTCCTGTTTTATAAACGTTATAGTATGCATTTGCATATTACGTACATATTTACGTTCCTAACAGTTCAATGGTTTCTCTTGGATGGCGTATGAATAAAGAAATTAGGCCCGTGTCAATATTAATTTTACATTATGTCGTAAAGGATACCTAACGGCCACAGAAGTCCAGACAGAAGTAAAGCCTGATTTAAATTTTCGGGGCAGTATTATTGATTGCGTCGTTTATCTGCAGTTATTTCACGGGACAAATGCGNAAAGCCTGATTTAAATTTTCGGGGCAGTATTATTGATTGCGTCGTTTATCTGCAGTTATTTCACGGGACAAATGCACTTGAGAGATTATAAATTGTAATCGTGGCGGCGAGATAAATACTTTATAACCCATTTCACGCCATGAGAATACACGTATACGTATTACGAGATGTGAAAGCCACATTAGGCAAAGTAGGCTGTGCTATACCAACATCACAATCAAAATATGTAAACCTAGCTTTATCTAAAACCGAGGGAGGTGGAGCAGTGGTTAAACTTTGGACTCGCATTCGGGAGGACCGGGGTTCGAATCCCGGTCCCGACCTGATTTCGGTTTTCCATGGTTTCCCGAAATCACTCCAGGCGACTGCTGGGGTGGTTTCTTAACAAAAGGCCATGTTCAATTCCTTCCCCAATCCCTCTTCCCTGAGCAACTTGCCCCATCTCTAATGACCTCGTCCAACTACCTACCTATAATTAGGGGCAGTGATATTTCGCGAAAATATTTCGAGACAAGATACAGTCCAAAGCACTGCAGGGTCGTCCAGCTTCTTTGATTGGCTAAAATAATTTTCTGGCCCGTGTTAACCGTTTGCTCACGAATCACGTAGGTTCAGTGTCGGAGTTACTTAGTCCTGAGTGGCTTGGTCAAAGTCGGACACCGCACCAGCAGCCAATGGAGGTATAACAACAACTGAGGTGTGTATATAGTATTGAAGTCTACTGTGTGCTCCGATTTTTACGCGAATAGTCACTGGCCCTACCTATAATATCCGAAGATAAAAACTGGATTACAGTTATTGTATATTCACGCAATGTGCATTGAGTAAATAAATGTTTTTTTAAACAAGCAAATATCTTTTATACCGAAGTTGTAAAACAGACGGTAGAACTTCGTGTTTCTTTGGAAGGATTCGTTTACCCCAGTCAAGTTGCTGGGGCCAATAATCCTGAAAGGTTAGAGCGCTTCGCCGTAAAAACTTTTTTGTTAGATTCCAATAAATAAAGAGTACATTTAACAAAACGTTACTCTGAAATGTGTATTAGCTAATGTTGTAGACTTCAAGTTTACTATAACTATGCAGTTACATAAAAATGTCGTGATTCATGAAACAATGTGTTGATTTCAGTTGTAAAGTTACAAGAAAATCTTTGGTAAAGGTTGTTCAAGGTAAACTGAGCCCTTTTGAAAGCCCTGCTTAAGATCTACGTGTATGAACATTGTGTATTCTTCCGCCATATAAAAAACTAACATTGCTATGAACCTGATCATTTTATTCATGCGTCAGTCAAGTGTAACTGTGAAATTATCAGAAAAGTAAGTATTTTACAGATCTGATAATTCTTACATTTAGACGCACTGAAAAAAAAAAAAAAGTAAAAGAAATTATTTTAATTTTCACTTTTAATTCAACGGTAAGACATATAACTACTTTCCCTCCATCGTTACCATCTTTACTGGGCACATGCCACTCAGTGCGCCCGTTAAAATATATGCAGGTAGGAGCTGTGATATTTTTCAGAGGTAGNTTGTTCAAGGTAAACTGAGCCCTTTTGAAAGCCCTGCTTAAGATCTACGTGTATGAACATTGTGTATTCTTCCGCAATATAAAAAACTAACATTGCTATGAACCTGATCATTTTATTCATGCGTCAGTCAAGTGTAACTGTGAAATTATCAGAAAAGTAAGTATTTTACAGATCTGATAATTCTTACATTTACACGCACTGAAAAAAATATAAATAAAAGAAATTATTTTAATTTTCACTTTTAATTCAACGGTAAGACATATAACTACTTTCCCTCCATCGTTACCAACTTTACTGGGCACATGCCACTCAGTGCGCCCGTTAAAATATATGCAGGTAGGAGCTGTGATATTTTTCAGAGGTAGNCTTTACTGGGCACATGCCACTCAGTGCGCCCGTTAAAATATATGCAGGTAGGAGCTGTGATATTTTTCAGAGGTAGATTTCAAAAGTGCTAACTCTATCATGAACAGTCTTTAACTTGTCTCCAAAAATTGTCTATAAAAGGGTACCAATTTATTTTGCCGTGTACTGCCGAATAGGGAGACGCGACGCCACCGGGGCCGCGGTGGTGTAACGGTCAGACTACTCGCCTCCCACCAAGGCGAAAAGGTCGCAGGGGTCGCTCCCGGATTTTCGCACGAGGGAATCGCTCCAGACGATGCCGCTGGTCGGCGAGTTCTCTCGGGTATCTCTCGTTTCCTCCAGCCCTTGCATTCCGGCGCTGCTCCATACTCACCTCGCTTCACCCTCCATCGGCTCTCAAGACCTCGCCGTTGAGAACCCGCCCAAATCTCTTCACTCACCCACTCACTCCAAACGAGTACATATCACCGCCACCTATATGTCAGCCACTGTGCTCAAAAACGCGAATCAGAAGCGGCGTTTACTTGCCGGGGAGAGGAGGATCACCTCGGCGCGTAGCCGGGCCGGCGGTAGCGGCGAGAGAAGGCGACAACTTAGCAGGAGCAGGTTGTGAGGAGTGGGAGAGCGCGTGATGGCTGTCGTAAAACTGATGACGCCGTGTGCTGCTACCGTGCATCGTCATCCCTACCCCTCCTCCNACCACGTTCGAGAGCCCTCTTCCACGAACATGGCGACCCACGGATGTTACGGTCCGCGGTGGTGTAGTGGTTAGACCACTCGCTCCCCACCTGCTTCAGGCGAACCGGGTTCGGTTCCCGCCGAGGTCGCTCCCGAAATTCTCGTGTGCGGGAATCGTGCCGGACATAGCCGCTGGTCGGCGGGTTCTCTCGGGGTGTTCCCGTTTCCCCCCCGCCCTTTCATTCCGGCACCGCTCCATACTCGCTTCGCTTCGCCCTCGTCGGCTCTCAAGACCTCGCTGTTAATAGTCGCCCAAATCTCTTCAGTTTTCACTCACTCACGGATGTTAGAGTTTTTTGAAAGCAGCGAGACTTTGGTACAGAGAAACACATGCTATTGAGATTCGATTTTTCGAAGTCAATTTTGAATACACAAACTTGAAGCAAAAACCTAGGTGTGGGAAATTATACCCTCAAGCTCTAATTAAAGGCAAATATAACAATTTGTTTTTTAGTAATTTCTTTTAAATTATTACATTTTCTGACCTTTCCGGTAAGGCCGCACATTAATGTTACAAAAGGCTTTGATACCAAAGAAGCACGCATTTTTCTGATCAAAAAAGTTACTTTAACAGGAACGCATAAAAAAACGAATTTAATTAACATGTAATTCCCTATACCGAAAATGTCATTGCTTTCAAACCAGGTAACAGCATTAACCCTCTCAATCACAGTGTCCTAGACAGAGGACATGTTGCACAGGAAGAGGATTTATGGTTTAACTGTACGCAAAGTGAAAACACCGTACAGTATTAAGAAACCATTTGTTGTTAAGACCATGACTTAAGTTCATAAACAGCATGCATTGTTCATTGCTTCCGAGGTTAGACCGAGCGCTACAGTGAACCAAGTACAGTTCTGGACATAAAATTAGTGAAGAAGTTTGGGCGGCTCTTAACATCGAGGTCTTGGGAGCCGATGAGGGTGAAACGAGGTGAGTATGGAGCAGCGCACGAACTAATGGGAGGGGGAAACGGGAGATCCCAGAGAAAACCCGCCGACCAGCGGCATCGTCCGGCACGATTCCTACGTGCGAAAATTTGGAAGCGACACCGCCAGGAATCGAACCTGGTTTCCACCTTGGTGGCCAATGAGCTAGTAGAAAAAGCATTCGGTTTCCGTCACTTTCTTGAATGCGCGCGTAAACCAGCGGCGTGTGAACTGTTGCAAGGTAAGCTGTGTTTTTCTCTGTGCTGTACCTAATCGTTTGCTAGTTTACACGTCGACCACTTGAACGCAGTAGTGCAGTTGACGTCACAGCACGTGTGTATTGGGTGCCTCGCCGCTCTCTCGTGAGTGGCCGCAATATATTCAGTTCCTCCTGGCTCCGGCTTGGTTGCTGGTTACTGCTGTGTGTATAGCACTGAGCAAGCACCAGCTTACTTTGCAACACTTCACCACACGACACTAGTGTAAACTGCTTTTACGATGTCGCCTGCCTTCGACATATGGAAGTTCGCTCTCTTGGTACACACCACTCGATATCTCTCTCTCTCTCTCTCTCTCTCTCTCTCTCTCTCTATCTCAACTCGACAGTCAGAACAGGGAGAGAGCGAACCGCGCCGCGAACGAGCCAGCTAGAGCGAGGTACACGAGAATGGTTAGCAGAGGAAAGGGGACGGGTGTTACATCCTTTGAAGCAGGAACGTGTGATAAATGGACGCCAACGACATATGAAGTAAACAAATCTGTCGGCGGAAAAGATAATCTTTAAAAGAAAAAAAAAAGCGAATGAGGGCTGCTGTGTGACGTGTTTGGAATGGGGAAACGAGGAAGTGGGGGGGATAAAAAAAATAATAGCTTTGCTACTCCCACACCGCACCGAAATAGACTCTCTCCATTCCTTTAATATCCCAGATAGTTAAAAGCACTCCCATTTATGGCTACAAAAAAAATAAAAATTTCGGGAGACCATTTTACTACAAGATATGTCTTGTGTAACAATAATCATTTGCCATTAATGCATTATGCATACTCAGGTTTTCGTATCTATATTAATCACATTACTATACATTCCGATTTGATCTGTCACTGAGTCCATGTTTATTTTCTACCGAGCTTAACTCCTATTAATAATTTTATACATCCCTCCCTCCTTTCCATTATACCAATGGTACATGAAACTAAATGTGCAGCAATTACTGACTTCCGATGAAGTGTAAACAATTAGTTTTTAAGCTAGTGCGTTATTCCACAGTAGATATATTTAACAACTTCATTACCTCCGAAATTCCACAACGTTATTAAAAATGTTGATAAGCGAACAGCGAATAAATACAAAATGTACTGTTTTGTACTTAACGAGAAATTCCGTTTAACCTGTGTTATCGCCTTAAAAAAAACTCTTGAAATAATTGCAAGTAAGTATCATGATTTTGCTGAGTCAACATGAAATAACATACTCGAAATGTTGAAAAGTTTTCAGATAAAACTTGCAATTGGCTCTCAGATTGTGATACACGCTCTTGACGATCATGAGCCATAAACAAACCTGCAAGATAACATTGGGCCGAATTCTCTTGGTAAGCGGCGTTCCAAAACGTTACTCTGAGAGTAGAGTAAGGTAGCAGAGAGTAACAACTGAGGAAAGCCAGAGCAAACGTGAATTTGGAACGAGCGTGATGTAAAGAGCATTCTGTGTTTACAGATATGCACTGATTAAGCAACCAATGCAAATTCCAAAATATTTTTCACTTTCTCCAAATTATTCCTTTTCCAAAATTATACACATAAAAAGCTTTACTTACCATAAATTGATCGTAAACATAATGTATAAAAATTGCAACCTCTATTCAAGTTAACTTTGAAATAAAATACTAATTTTATCACTCGTCATTTGTAATTTTCCCGTATGCGTCTGTAACCAGAATGTTCACATTTCCTTTCAGTTTTATGTAATTCTACTAAACTTCCCGCTATTTTCAGGGTTCCTTCGATGAGGAACCCAGTCTATGATTGGCTGTGCGAGGATCTGGAGCGGACTGGCTACTGCATGCTGCGAAAGGTTCCCTATTGGCTGGGCTGCCAGCTGGCGAATTGGTTACCCGTCGATGACCAGCGTCACGACATGTTGCTGGCCAGAGCCGCCATTTTGTCTTCATCTCTGTATTCTAAAGTACTCTGTGGCGTCTTATAAGACGCGTAGCGATCAGAACAATCTAATCGCGAAAAGTGGGTCTGAGTCGGAACTCTTCCCGCTAAAATGCGGCGTATCTACTGCTGCGTGATTGACCACTATTAAAAGCAAAGAAAAATATATATATCACTTAAATTACGTTTTACCATTACCGGTTAACATGCAGGCTACACATGCCCGAACTCGCAGGCTAAAAATACCAGAGTCCTCTCCTGAAAAAAAATATATGAAAGGAAAGCAATCGTAAAATGCTTAATAAGTAGACATAATGTTTTATCGGGAAGTAATACGAATGTATGATATTTTCCAATGGCCTATGCAGTCGCTTGCAGGTTTTGTCTTTTAACTACTTCCTGTGGCAATGACGCGCCATTAGCCTATCTACCCGGCGCACTCAGGACTCGGTTTATGGAATACGGAACTTAGTGATTCGCAGACACACGCATATTCTTGTCTAAATACAAGATTGTCACAACCAAAAAATAATATCAAACGAAGTTATAATAGAGTTTTGGAGTAAGTACATCGAGTAGCGTAATCTTTTCATGAATAAACGCTAGCCCTAGCAGTAAGTTTTTTTTAAAACTTTCTATGAAGTATTCAACCGTTTCACACATTTACTTACGGTTTCAAGCGTTGCGAAATTGAATTACCATTAGATACATCTATAGTAGAAACAATTCAAGGACAGTTTTGACGTTATTTCTCCCGAACTTCACGAAGCTCATATCTGAGAGACATGTGTTTTTGTTCAAGTATGTAATAATATTAAACCAGAATTGCTACCGAGAGAAACAGGCAAGCCCGTCGCCACAAAGAAGTGATAACAGCTTCCTCCAACGCAGCGTCGAAGCGTTTCACATGAAAAATTCTAGAGGCGTCAACGCTTTTTTTCTACTGCCGTCGTGTAAACATTTTTAATCGCCCTGATGGCCGTTGAGTAAACACACTCTTCGATATTAGTGAGTGCATGACGGATTGGAGTGAGTTGCAAAAAAAAAAGTAGTGGCAGGGGGGTGGAAAAGAGAAAAGCAGAAAAAAAAAAGGCCAGGAGGTCAAAAAAANAAAAAAAAAGGGGGGGACAGACAGGCATGTCAGACTACGATCGCAGGGCCTTGAACGGAAAGCGATGTCAAGATTCGTTGACCCGCTTTAACTGCAAGACAAAAAAACTTGTAACTGGAACAAAAAAAATATTGTCATAACCTAAACTTTTTTTTGCGACCTTACTCAGTTTGTTATGTTTTCACATTTTCAAGATTAGCAACTTTCAAAGTCGTGATACTTTTTTTGTGAAAAAAAATTCTTGGCAAAATACTTTTCGCAATACTTTGGTGCTCGCCAACTTCTACGAATCACTGATGATTTTTTATTGCACAGCACAGTTCTTTGCAGGCGAATCACGGGAGTTCACAGTTGAAATGGCAGAATTCTCACTGGCCCAGCCAACTGGGGAAAAAACTTCTCTTACAGACGATAGCCAATAACAACAATGAACCTGTAGACATGAACATAAGATGTTGAATTCTAGCAATGATTTCATTTTTAATGCGAAAAAAAAAAACATTTTTAGCAGCTGTCATTATTACATAAAGAGCTGGTATTAATACTCAAGTTCCGTAACATCCCGATAGCATCCTAGAACTTACTTCTATTTATATGGAGGATTGCTTACTACCCGCGTCCACACGGCGAGGTCTGCATCTCGATGTCGTTTGATGGAATCGTTTAACCCTAGTTTCAAATTCCCAACGAAGGATTGGCTCAATGACGACACGTACCAAAATCGTTAAAACTTTTAGTGATTAGTATTTAGTGACTTGGTATAAAAATACATCATTATTATACATCACACAAACATGTCAATCTTCGTTGTTAAATTAACAAAATTTTCGCTTACAGGGCTACTAAAAATCTTTTGCACCGTTTCTAACAAGTAACAAGTGCTGGCACAGAATACTTTGAATACGCAACACTTTTGGATTGACTCTTTATATGGAATGTCTTCAATGAGCATATAAGAAACAAGAACAAAAAAGAAAAATCCTTGAACGTATAAACTTTATATAGACGTTTCTTACGCAGCTCAAGAACAACAAGTTCGCATATGTCCTAGAAACCTTTCACTATAATACAACTCTTTATTCATCATCATTATGTGCGGTTTGTGCTTGGTCTAATATCTTACGTGAATTGACATTGCTGTGTATTCAAATAGCAAAAAAAGGAGCCTTAAGCGATCCAAGGTAACACAAATTTGCGACCAGCAAACTATAACATATTAAGTAGTGTATTGGAATGTATGCTCCACGATCGTGCATAAAGGGGCAGCCGCAAATCTATGACCATACCAAACCCCTTTCTGCTCATCGAATTAAAAAAAAAAGACTACATTACAAAAAGAACACTAAACATTTGCGAGACAAAATGCGGCAGTAACCATTCAGCCCATCCCGCACGCTAATAAAACAATAACTATTATCCTAAGCCTCGTTCCAAACAGCTCATTTTAAAATACTAATAAAACCAGTTATTAATATCCTAAGGAAAACGGCGTATAGCTCTAAAAACTTAACGGTATCAAGTGTACGGGGGCTGGGCTTAAATTAAACGAGTGCTAATTGTAGGTTAATAGTGAAGTGTCACAATACGAAAAAATTTCACCCCGGCCGAATGGCTGTACAACGCACAGATCCATCACACTATCTCAACGCACGCAGCAGTAACACGTAATTGTAAAGGTCCGTTACAAATGATACGTGCGCGGTTTCCATTCCATGCATCAAAAATTCGTAAAATTCGTCACAGACAAACGATAGGCGAGGATCTGAGCAGCCGCGAAACGGCCTAAACTGAAGTTAACCCAAAATATAATTTTGGCTGGCGGTTACGAAACATAATTTGGTACAATAAAAGCGCTTCACGCGCAACAGACCTAAAAGTTTACGCGTACCAGGGGCCGAGGCGGTGTAGTGGTCAGACTACTCGCCTTCCATTAAGGAGAACCGGGTTCGATTCCCGGCGGGGTCGCTCCTGGATTTTCGCATGTGGGAACCGTGCCGGACGATGCCGCTGGTTGGCGGGTTTTTTTCGGGGATATCCCGTTTCCCCATCCTTTCATTCCGGCGCTGCTCCGTACTCATCTCGCTTTACCCTAATCAGCTCTCAATACCTCGATGTTAAGAGCCGCCTAAATTTCTTCACTCACACACTTATGCGTACCTCCACCACCAATAAAAAAAAAACGCTACGCCACCAGTATTTTAAAATTACAGCACACCGCACCACTTGACCGACCTACCTTAAATCACAGCGACGGCAACATAAGGGGCAGAGNATTTTAAAATTACAGCACACCGCACCACTTGACCGACCTACCTTAAATCACAGCGACGGCAACATAAGGGGCAGAGTGAGTGTCAACTCAAACGGGAACCTAGGTCCAGTAAGAATAGAAGTCTCTCCTCGTTATGGTAGCTCCCAGTGGGTAAAAAGGTGTGGTCAGAGTATAAAGTGGGTGTTCGGAAACTCAGTACACAAACTCCAGGCATAGTTTCTTTGGACCAATAGTAACACAAAAGACTTATACAACTATATCAGGAAACGTATTTTTTATATAATTTAAATATGTTCAAAGTTAGGGCGTATAACGCCTGGGGTACAGTGTAAGTTGCATAGGAAGTTGGCGGGCGACATTGCGTATGTAATAATTAAGCGTCGCGCGCCTACAACCTATGCAACTTGTACTGCATGCATGACCACGCCACCATGTTCTGCAGACATTGTACGCCGCAACTTTAAACACATTTAAATCATACAAAAATACGTTTCCGGATATAAGTGTGTAGGGCTTTTGTGTTACTGTTTGGTCCACAGAAACCATGTCTGGAGTTTGATCATTGAGTTTCCCAACATGCTGTATAAAGAACCGAAAAGTCTTACGCTGCTGCCAAGAGAATTCGCGAAATTGAGGTACGTCTATACACGCTGCAAATGAAACTACTACAACCAGAAGATTNGCTGCTGCCAAGAGAATTCGCGAAATTGAGGTACGTCTATACACGCTGCAAATGAAACTACTACAACCAGAAGATCTCGTTCAATTTACCCTCTGTAAATAGCTGTCCAACGTAAAATAATTTAAACTTCGATTATTGTTAAACGTTTCGTGATGGCTGGAATGACGTATCGACAACTAGCGTTGTTGTGGAGTAGACAGGTTTGGGAGGCTCTTAACATCGAGGTCTTGAGAGCCGATGAGGGTGAAGAGCAGGTGAGTATGGCGTAGCGCCGGAATGCAAGGAAACGCGGAGATACTCGAGAAAACCGGCCGACCAGCGACATGGTCCGGCACAATTCCCACCCTAGGTGGGAGGTGAGTAGTTTAGCCACTACACCACCGCGGCCCTGGGTGGTGTGTTAAAATTTCTTTGATATCTGGCCCGTGGTTCACATGTGGTAAGGGTTAACTTCTTGCTGTTTTGGCTTTATATTTTATCTGGAAAAAAAAATTAAATACAAGCAAATCTCAGAAAAAATTCCCAAGAAATATTTTTCATGACTTTCTAATAACATTATCGATTATTTTGAGCTGTCCCGGCCTTCCATGGCGCAGTCGGTTGGTGCACCGCAGGTCTGGGGTGCGGGAGGTTCTGGGTTCAAATACTAGATAAGGCATGGGTGTTTGTTTAAGTTAGGTCAAAAGTCAGTTTGTAAGCCATTCCCTGATAAGCCTTCAGGCATAACACCGGGGGACGTTAATAATCCCTAAACAAAACAATACCATTTTGAACTGAGAATTAATGTTATTAATTTAATACCATTTTGAGGTTTGTATAAATAAATTTAGAATTCCTATAACTCGTTGCGTTCGTTTTTTAAAAGTAATATTCCTCCAATATCATTTTTTTAGACTATTAATTCTTACCACAACGTAAAAGGGTAGAATATGCTAAAAATGCAGCAAATAATTTTAGACTTTTGAATGCTCTTAATGAACCTTAGTTAGGTTATACTTTCGTCTTGTTTATTTATTAATGTTCCTTTATACAATTCCTACCATACGAAACTGAGTTCTACTTCAATTGTCGTGCGTATAATATTGAACTGTAAGCTATAAAAAAAAGTAATGCCGGCTAGTTAAATCATTAAATCATTTTACAAGCCGAAAAAATGAATCTCATTGCAAAATATGCAAGAAGCGACCACGGCCACTATAACAACTACACCCAGCACGCAGCGCTTCCAGTACCAGCTACACCCCTGTCTGGGGAGGAAATGTAAAACCAATCACTTTATTGGGACGGAAATGTTAAATTACTGCAACACATCGGGGGTGAGAGGGTGAGTATAAACCTTCGCCCGCTTGAGATGTAGAGCGGGGTAGCATTTAAGCATTATTACAATACATATAAATTACACATAAAAATGGCGGGAGGATCTAATGGATGGTAACTGTTATTCCACAAAACATTCCATTACTAAGATCATATTGAAAATTTATTTTCCTGATACTCCCTAAATTAATTAGGATGAAAATTTAACTTTGGTATAATACAATGCCTGTGGTTTCCACTAGGAGCCATGAAGAGGGCGCCACCAGGGGACCCAACTCTCTTACATATACAACCACGAACATATGTGTTGGGGTGAATATAACATAGGCTGAATTTACGTATAGGCTATTCAGGGTGAAGTCCTCTCATTTAGAATAATAGTCTATAATAAATGTTATTGTAGACTTAGACGTTAACTTTCGAGTCCTAAGAAATATATAAACTGCGTTTATTACTTACATGGCAATATTTATTTTAAAAAGTGGTAGAAGGATAAAAAAAATGGCTGATAGGAAAAAAAAGTAACTAGGGCCTCAAAAGTGCTCACTTTACCGTGAACAAAATTGTTGATGCATGCAGTGCATAAGCCGGAAGGGCACTTGTTTCGTCATCGCAGCTTATCAGCTGGAGGCTTTGTGTTCGGCTATAGTACATTGAATCATTCGTAACGCGGAACAGTGGCACGGCTTACGAATCACTCGCCCACATGGAAACACAATGGGCAGTAAGTCTCGCAGTGTACAGAAGCGACAGAAACTAACCTGCTGTGCTTAATACATATAATGTACGCAATGGCTCTTTGTTAGGAGTACTTTCTGCTTCTGTTTTAATGTTTTTAATATTCCTTGCTATTTTATATCGCTGACATAGCTCTACTTTTTTTGTTGTTGTTATATGTTATACGATTATCGGCCTCCGTAATTTACGGTTGTGGTTTTATTATATTCATTGTTACATTTCCTAGTTAACACACAAACTTTCCAGGGGGTGTCTGGTGTTTAATAGTCGTACAGTGACTGGAACGAGTATTCCAGCGACAAATGATCTTCTCTAGTCAGGGCTAGGAGCTTCGCCTGTACAGTGAAAAAGCGCGAGAAATCACACTGAACGTGGCGATCGTATAACCTATTTCGAGAGTGAAGTTACCCTACGCCCACGACATGGGCAACATGCCAGGCACATGAGATACTGGCCACGAGGTTTCCTGTAGCCGACACCCGGCATTGCGTGCGGATTCAAGAACCGACGTTTTAACTACACTGACAAAAAAAAATGTTCGTTAAGTCACCTATTGACAAGATGAAGTCCGAAATTGTACGACTGTGCCTTGTCTCCAAAAAACACACAGTTTCTCCGACATATCCTAGAGCAGGGCTATTCAATTGGCTTTCCGGCCGGGCCACTTACAAACATAGACTGTTCACGATAAAGTGAACACTTTTGAGGCGCTAGTTACTTTTTCCTTTCAGCAATTATTTATCCTTTAACTAACTTTTTAAATAAATATAACAATGTAAGTAATAAACACAGTGTGTAAATTCCACCGCACTCGGAAGTTAACACCAAAAACTACAATTATATATATATATATATATATATATATATATACACATACATACAAATAGACTATCATTCCAAATGAGAAGGCTTTCAAAAGTGCTCACTTTACCGTGAATGGCCTATAAGTACAAAGCTTGACGGATCACACTCAATTATTGCAAAGTCGAGGTTCACTTGTACATAATCGGTTTATTTACGTCAAGATATAATAAATAATTACATTACAACTTAAATTCCAGTGATAGTTACAATTGAAGTTGAATTAAGTAATTGTGTTCAAAATCTATATTAGAAAAAAAATTGCTAATGAAATATTTTCTCCTAGGACTAATGCGACACGTCTGGCAGGTCGCTAACTGAATCACCCTGTTCTAGAGGATTCGAGCCAATATAAAACGCAACAAAATTGCTGAATCAAGAAAAATCAAATCTGGAGTTATTGGGTGGTCATAAATGCTACAACTAAAAAGTCAATGACAACGCCTCGGAAACGTAGGTACGCAAACTTTGACCTACAGGCCTCCAGAATATATATAAAAAAAAGACTCAGTTTTCATAGCTTACAAAGTAACCTAATACTTGCGTAGTATGAAAGTGAAGTGTACGTACAATTAACTCTTAGCACCCACCGAGTTTGTGTGCTTCTTGCATAATTCCAAAAATTAAAAATATCATACCCGGAGCATGTGCCATGCCAAAGATTTCTGAGCTCACTTTCGGGTAGAAAAATATTTCGTTGGTGGTTGTACGTAACACAGTTAACGAGCCACTGTGCACACTGCTAGTATAGAAGGACATCACAAAGTACTGAGCACGTTCTATAAAAAAAAGATTAATTAAGGACATTCGTTCAATTAATTAAAGAGTAATTCGTATATGCACACGAAACGCAACCGACATCAAGAACAATTTCTGCTTTAACATTTCTGGGAAAAGGGAGGGGGAAGAGACAATATTTCAAAATTAAAAGCAACAGGCGAGCACGTAAATTTCTGCAATTGTTTACATGGTAAAATTTTCACTGCGGATAACAGAAAATGTGTTAATACATATTTGCGCGAAACACAGTTTTTCTTGCACACATTATATGTGGCATTTCTTCACTCAAATTATGGGAAAAATTTCTTATTCCACAGTTTTTGCTTATCTGCATATCAAGGTCACATTTTTTACTATGTTAGAACAAGGAAATAAAAAAAACAAGGCAACCTTAAAGGTGTTTTCTTCACTCTGTCTAATGTGCTAAACAAAAATTACATTACGACATTTTAAAGGCAGCTATTGATAAAAAAAACGCCAAGATTTCACTTATTAAGAAATTTTGGAGCCACGTGTTTTTCGCGAAAAGATTTGCGATTAAGACTCTAATATCCTAAGGACCTGACTGGACCAATCAGAAATAAATTTCTCCGACACTGAAGGTTTGTGATTTGCGGGCAGACACCAAAGACACGCGACACTTGAAATCATCCAATCAAAAAAGTGCATCTGAACTAAGGTGTTTCGCAGTTTAACTAGCCGTGGAATATTTTCGCAGAAAAAAATACGTGTCCCTAAAAATTTTAAAAATTAAAAAACTTTTAGCTAATCGTACGATTATAACTTGCAATAACTATAGTTGTTTTTAATATTATCTAAATTCTTTAGTACATTGTTTCAAGAATCGTTAAAAAGGTGATTATGGCATTTTAATACATATATATTTTTTATTTTGTGGAACGACGTAGCCTACAAGTAATGTCTACAAGTTGAAGAATACTAGGCTTAAGTATAAAATAGTTTTTCTTGCATCGCGTGGGAGCTTTGAAGTAAATCTCGTCAGAGTGCTGACGGTGTATTATCGCTCTTCAGCACTCAAGTGGGAGCAACGTGTGGACCGTTAAGTTTATGAACTAAGCGCGCTGCTTTACCACGCCCTGTCAGCGCGATCGGAACAGACTGGCCTTCCCGCCAGCCAGCTCGCTCCATGATTGGAAACGGCCCCTGGCCTTCGTCTGGCTGCAGCCTGTCGACCTTTCAGCGTAACAGCTGCGAGAAATATCGCCTGCTCAACAAATAACACGCCCGTACATGTTTTTTTCTTTCTAATTACTAATATGATACACTTTCATTTCTGCCCGAGCTTGCCGACGCCAGTTGTATATCCTAGACAATACCAGGCAGCCCTGGTTAGTACAACCGAATATCATACAATTTCCTCACCAACCGATTGAAAGGAAACCATCGAATTCAGAGTACAACCAACACCAACAACGCTAGCGGTGGAACACGTCCGAACTGCCCGACATTGTGCGATCAACTAACATCTCTAGAATCTGTAAGGCAGCCCAGGTGGTCGGCTGATGGCGAGGACACTGTTGCTGGTCTTGGTAATTCGAAGGGACGGTACATACACATTTCTAAGAGCGAGAAAAATTACTGCTTTCCCGAGGGGGCTCGGGGTGCATCTTATAAGACTTTTTAAGTGGAAAAAAATAGTCCGACCTCGCGATTAAAGTAGGTCACATATTTATCAGAACGAACATTTCCGAAAACACCCGAATAATTAGCCAATGAGAAACATTGGTGAAACAATTAAATATATTGAAAGGAGGTGGAGGGGAACCGACTAATTGGTCAAACGAAAGTGAGAGACAAACTCCAGTAATGTATAAACAAACGAAAAACTAAAAAAAACATGATGGCGGACGGTGGCTGTGACGGCTTCCAAGATGGCGGACTGCACCGACCAAAATGGTGGACGGTGGCTGTGATGCCTACCAAGATTGTGGACTGCACCTACCAAGATGGCGGAATGAGTACGGGAGGAGGGGAGTGTGGGGGAGCTCCGAAATTTAAGTTTTTTAAAATAAACTTTTCAAATACTATTTTAATAATTTTAATATAAATTTTTTCATTAATTTTTTAGATTTTTTAATTTTTATTTTTTGGATGGCGGTCGATCGGCACCTAGCTCCTACGCCAGAAGATGGCGGCCGGCGTCTAGCTAATACGCCAGACGCCGATGCCCCAGACTCATCATAATCATACTACTGCGCACCTAATCAAATTCTGTTCCTCCTAGATGTGTGTCCTTTGTGTTACCACAGTGCAACCTCGCTCAGCTTCAGCCCTGAAGTAGAATGGCGAGGTTTGAGTAGCTCTAAACAGAAGAGGTCTTGAGAGCCGATTAGGGAGAAGCGAGGTGTGTATGGAACAGAACTGGAATGCAAGGAAAGGAGAAACGGGAAATCCAAGGGAAACCCCGCCGACCAGCGGCATCGCCCGGCACAATTCTCACATGTGAAAATCAGGGAGTGACCCCGCCGGAAATCGAACCCTGTCCGCCTTGGTGGGAGTCGACCGCAGCTCCTTCAGCCTTGAAGTTCCCATAATCGTGCCTACAACTGGTTTTACAACAGAAAAATTAAGTGTTAAATTATACTTTATGACGTGTACAGAAGAAAAGAAAGTGTGTTATCTTGGTTTCCAATGGAACTTAGCAGGTAGTGTGCTTTGTTGGGATTTCCTGGAAAAGAAATAGTTATATATATTTTATATCTTAAGTGAAACTTGTGAGGCGACGACCAATCAAAGCAGAGAATTCTGTGTTGTTGGCTTCTCTGATAGAAAATGTCGGCTTTGAAGTGTGATCTGCTTAAATATGGCTGTATATTCGGGGTTAGGTTAGGAACGAAAGTAAACAGGACAGGCTTGTCGCAAGTTTTTAATTGGCTGGAATTAAGAATTATCAGGTGAATTGTGAATCCAGAAGACGTAGTTACGTGCGTGAAAACCTCGGCTACTGCATAATTCTTAACGCATTACTTTTTTTTTTGCTGCAAACCCAGCTTTACTCAGTCGACGTGAAACTGGGCTTCCCGCCACACGGGCTTCCAACCACCTGGTGGCTGGGTACCGAGTCATATCGAAGGTAAACCTCAAGCAGTCGTCGCTCGTAACAGAGTGACTACTAGTAGCGAACGTAGTCACCAAGAGCCCTGGATAGTGCTCACTGCTTGAGAAGTTAAAATCGTCGCGGAGGTTTGAAATGGTGCCAAATCCTTTGGCAGAGACGCCCCTCAGCTGGTTTCGGGGCTTGAGAAGTCCCCAGGACGTGCACTCTAAATATGAATCGGCGACAACAGTCAGTGGAAAATAGTCACTTTGGAGTCTGCAACGTCGTCTTCTGATCCAGTAACCGGCTAGACGGCATAAAAGTGTATGCTAGTTTTACGTGTACCACAGGACCTCCGCTCATTCTATACACTACCTGTAGGACTCCAGGCCAGAAGTTAACACTCGGCAATAGGGTTAACTTCTTCCGTACGGCTGAGTTGAACTGCAGAACGATTTCTGATGGCGGCACTAGTCAGTTAACGTAAGCAGAAGTATATAGAGAACTGCAGTCTAACGCGGTACTGTTTTGTAATGTGAAGTTGTAGGATATCTATATTAACAAGTTCTCAATGATTGGATGATCAGTACCTTGCAGTACTCACTCTCATTGTAACCCTGACTAAATCTTCACCATATCTGAAGAATTCTGCAACAGTTATAAAAAAAAGCTGCCCCGGATTTCCTTGGAAGCTATTTTCGCAGATGTTCAGTGATACAGAGTAATTTATATTATTTAACAATTTCAGATTTAGAGTGAGAGGATTTTTTTTGTGTCGGGCATCTAGGCCCGTCCATTAGACGAGACGTTGGGCTAAAGCATGAATTTCACTGAGAATAAATTATTTTGGCCATGGCAAAGGTCACTCCTATGAATTTCAAAGTATGGAAACTTAAGTGGAAGCACGGGAGGATCGGCAGGCGCCACTGGGGGATATTTCCAATGGCAGAACCATTACGGTTTACAGGTTGAAACCACAGAGTAACTAAGAGTACAGAGGTGAAATGGCGGACTGTATTGCGAACTCCAACCATACACGCCAGCAGAATGGCCTCACCAGCCAGCAATACGGTGGAACGTCGTTCACCAATCAGCAACTAGAGACTAACTTGACAGACGGCAGACGGACAATGAAGGAATATTCCGTAAAGTGCAACAGCCACTCAGAATCAAGGC
>NQII01000943.1:969286-1040325 GCA_002778355.1 Clitarchus hookeri
AAAAAAACTGGTATAGGCGTGCGCATGCAAATAACAGAGGTATGGAACCAATCAGAGTAACGCGATGCGGCCGGCAGCTGGATCGGTTACTGCTGCTACAATGGCAGGTTATCAAATTTTTAAGCGAGTTTGAACGTGGGGTTATAGTCGGCGCACGAGAGATGGGACATAGCATCTCCGAGGTAGCGATAACATTTGGGCGTTCGCGTACGACCATTTCACGAGTGTACCGTGAATATCGGGAATCCGGTAAAACATCACATCTTCGACATCGCTGCGGCCAGAAAAAGATCGTGAAAGAACGGGACAAACGACGACTGACGAGAATCAATAAACCCGACAGACGTGCAACCCTTTCTCAAATTGGCGAAGGTTGGATTTGTGGACTGCCCTGCAGGATTCATGGTGTGAATTGCCTCCTGCATACCTTCAGACATTAGTCGAGTNCTTATAAGACTTTTTAAGTGGAAAAAAATAGTCCGACCTCGCGATTAAAGTAGGTCACATATTTATCAGAACGAATATTTCCGAAAACACCCGAATAATTAGCCAATGAGAAACATTGGTGGAGCAATTAAATATATTGAAAGGAGGTGGAGGGGAACCGACTAATTGGTCAAACGAAAGTGAGAGACAACTCCAGTAATGTATAAACAAACGACAAACTAAAAAAACAAGATGGCGGACGGTGGCTGTGACGGCTACCAAGATGGCGGACTGCACCACCAAAATGGTGGACGGTGACTGTGATGCCTATAAAGATTGTGGACTGCACCTAACAAGATGGCGGAATGAGTACGGGTGGAGGGGAGTGTGGGGGAGCTCCAAAATTGAAGTTTTTTTTTTTTGCAATTTTTAATAATTTTAATATAAATTTTTTCATTAATTTTTTTGAATTTTTAAAATTTTATTTTTTGGATGGCGGCCGATCGGCACCTAGCTCCTACGCCAGAAGATGGCGGCCGGCGTCTAGCTCCTACGCCAGACGCCGATGCCCCAGACTCATCATAATCATACTACTGCCGGACCGAATCCAATTCTGTTCCTCCCGGATGTGTGTTCTTTGTGTTACCACAGTGCAACCTCGCTCGGCTTCAGCCCTGAAGTAGAATGGCGAGGTTTGAGTAGCTCTAAATAGAACAGGTCTTGAGAGCCGACGAGGGAGAAGCGAGGTGTGTATGGAACAGAACTGGAATGCAAGGGCGGGGAAAACGGGAGATCCACGAGAAACCCCACCGACCAGCGGCATCGTCCGGCACAATTCTCACATGTGAAAATCAGGGAGTGACCCCGCCGGAAATCGAACCCTGTCCGCCTTGGTGGGAGTCGACCGCAGCTTCTTCAGCCTTGAAGTTCCCATAGATGTGCCTACAACTGGTTTTACAACAGAAAAATTAAACGTTAAATTATACTTTATGACGTGTACAGAAGAAAAGAAAGTGTGTTACCTTGGTTTCCAATGGAACTTAGCAGGTAGTGTGCTTTGTTGGGATTTACTGGAAAAGAAATAGTTACATATATTTTATATCTTAAGTGAAACTTGTGAGACGACGACCAATCAGAACAGAGCAGTCTGTTGTGTTGTTGGCTTCTCTGATAGAATATGTCGGCTTTGAAGTGTGATCTGCTTAAATATGGCTGTGTTATTCGGGGTTAGGTTAGGAACGAAAGTAAACAGGACAGGCTTGTCGCAAGTTTCTAATTGGCTGGAATTAAGAATTATCAGGTGAATTGTGAATCCAGAAGACGTAGTTACGTGCGTGAAAACATCGGCTACTGCATAATTCTTAACGCATTACTTTTTTTTTTACTGCAAACCCAGCTTTACTCAGTCGACGTGAAACTGGGCTTCCCGCCACACGGGCTTCCAACCACCTGGAGGCCGGGTAGTCATATCGAAGGTAAACCTCAAGCAGTCGTCGCTCGCAAGAGAGTGACTACTAGTAGCGAACGTAGTCACCGAGAGCCCTGGATAGTGCTCACTGCTTGAGAAGTTAAAATCGTCGCGGAGGTTTGAAATGGTGCCAAATCCTTTGGCAGAGACGCCCCTCAGCTGGTTTCGGGGCTTGAGAAGTCCCCAGGACGTGCACTCTAAATATGAATTGGCGACATCAGTCCGTAGAAAATAGTCACTTTGGAGTCTGCAACGTCGTCTTCTGATCCAGTAACCGGCTAGACGGCATAAAAGTGTATGCTAGTTTTACGTGTACCACAGGACCTCCGCTCATTCTATACACTACCTGTAGGACTCCAGGCCAGAAGTTAACACTCGGCAATGGTTAACTTCTTCCGTACGGCTGAGTTGAACTGCAGAACGATTTCTGATCGCGGCACTAGTCAGTTAACGCAAACAGAAGTTTACAGAGAACTGCAGTCTAACGCGGTACTGTTTTGTAATGTGAAGCTGTAGGATATTTGTATTAACAAGTTCTCGATGATTGGATGATCAGTAACTTGCAGTACTCACTCTCATTGTAACCCTGACTAAATCTCCACCATATCTGAAGAATTCTGCAACAGTTATAAAAAAAAAGCTGCCGCTGATTTCCTTGGAAGCTATTTTCACTGATGTTCAGTGATACAGGGTAATTTATACTATTTAACAATTTCGGATTTAGAGTGAGAGGATTTTTTTTTGTGCCAGGCATCTAGGACCGACCACTAGACGAGACGTTGGACTACTGATTACTTAGACCATTGGAGACCAAAGCATGAATTTCACTGAGAATAAATTATTTTGGCCATGGCAAAGGTCACTCCTATGAATTTAAAAGTATAGAAACTTAAGTAGAAGCACGGGAGGATCGGTAGGCGCAACTGGAGGCTCTTTCCAATGGCAGAACCATTACGGTTCACAGGTTGAAACGACAGAGTAACTAAGACTACAGAGGTGAAATGGCTGTCTGTATTGCGAACTCCAACCATACACGCCAGCAGAATGGCCTCACCTGCCAGCAATACGATGGAACGTCGTTCACCAATCAGCAACTAGAGACTAACTTGACAGACGGCAGACTGACCATGAATGAATATTCCGTAAAGTGCAACAGCCACTCAGAATCAAGGCTAGTTCCCACGGCTTTGCGCGGCCAAGGAGCCACCGACTTCACTTAGCATGTACACTGAAGAGCCAAAAAAAAAAACTGGTATAGGCGTGCGTATGCAAATTACAGAGGTATGGAACCAATCAGAGTAACGCGATGCGGCCGGCAGCTGGATCGGTTACTGCTGCTACAATGGCAGGTTATCAAGATTTAAGTGAGTTTTAACGTGGTGTTGTAGTCGGCGCACGAGAGATGGGATATAGCATCTCCGAGGTAGCGATAACATTTGGATGTTCGCGTACAACCATTTCACCAGTGTACCGTGAATATCGGGAATCCGGTAAAACATCATATCTTCGATATCGCTGCGGCCGGAAAAAGATCGTGAAAGAACGGGACAAACGACGACTGACGAGAATCAATAAACGAGACAGACGTGCAACCCTTTCTCAAATTGGCGCAGATTGGATTTGTGGACTGCCCTGCAGGATTCATGGTGTGAATTGCCTCCTGCATACCTTCAGACATTAGTCGAGTCCATGCCACGTCGTCTTGCGGCACTTCTGCGTGCTCGGGGGGCTCTACACAATATTAGGCAGGTGTACCAGTTTTTTTGGCTCTTCAGTGTACAACGTGTTTCTAAAACATGGGGACAAACTTCAGCAGTGTATTCCTGACGAAAATATAAGACTAGGATGTAAGTACCACTTTTATCGTCAAGTGATTATTAAGGGAGCTGTACTCCCCCGGAAAAATTCTCATTTATATTGCCTTACTGTGTATTGAGGTTTGCCTACCCGGTATGCAACACATGTTCTGTTTTGAATGTTCAACATGAATTATCTCACAAACGGTTCACCTGAGTGCTCCAACAAGATGACCTTTTCTGTTAATTTAGACGTGCTGATTCATATGCTGTCTTTAAGAATTGCTTAGAACGTAGTGTTACAGAGTTTGGTGCAAGCACAGGGTGCCAACAGCCATTACCAAAAGGAAGTGGGATGATATTAACGACAGCGTTTTTAGAGGTGTAACATCTCCTATATACAAAACACCATTCACCGATTTGTTGCTTAATCACCAATGGATTCTGATATTTTCAACTAAACGCATTTCAAAACTCAAATTTTGGGGGCGCATAGCTCCCTTTATAATCACTTTAGGGGATAAGTTGTAAATAAATTTTCGTCTTACATTTTCGTAAGAAATTGCCTGCTGAAGTTTGTCCCCCATCTTTTAGAAACATGTGGTATAGTATATACATTGGGTGGACATTAACTCCACCGACAAATTTCGGCAGGTGATTCCTCATCAAAAAATAAGTCGAAAACATACACACGACATATAGCCCAAGTCTATTCCGAAGAGGTAAAAACCGCCCTTGAAAGTGTAGTTGAAGCAGATGTTTTTTTGCTAGTACCATAGCCAGAATGAACGATAAATGTCTGAGTTTCCGGATACTGCATTAGTACACGACGAAGTACAAAGAACACAAATATGGGCTCCAATATCAACCCCCATCCGTGAAAATCGAGGAGTTGGCAGCACATTTGTACTAATAAAAATGTAATCACTTTGTTTATTTTTCCATGTGGATTTGTCATCTACCGTACATGGTGCACAAAACTTCCATCTTGTGTTTTTCATAATGTTCCAACAATGTCACACAGCACATGGCAACACATTTGCTGTTGGTGGATGATGTTGCTGTTGTAAATGACACCATGTATTGTTGGAACAAGTCGTGTGTCACGTGTTATCCATACCTACCCCAACAAACTATCGCTGGTATGCCAGTAGGGCCCGTGGTGAGCGCAGTGGCCAGACTGCTCGCCTCCCACCACGGCGAATCGGACTCGATTCCCGGCGGGGTCGACGCGAATATTGGTATCTGGGAAACGTGTCAGACGTTACCGTTGGCCACAGTTTTCTTTTTCGGGGAACACCCGTTTAACTACCATGTAATTTCGCCATTGCTCCATCTCTACCCCACGTCACCTTCATTGGTATGAATTAATTTCTCGAAGACGGCAGCATTCAGCTCAAGCACACACGACACGAAGGGATTAAGTAACGACATATTGGGACAAACATCCAAGCTACAATAACATATGTGAAGGCAAGTTATTTCAGAGCAAGTTACACGCTTCTCATATTTAAGCAAGGCATAGTCAATTCATAGCTCATGAAAGTATTAATCAAATGTTATATAACCAAGATTCTTTAAGTACGTTCTCTGTGGAAGTATAAGTTGGGTACGTACAAAAAGAATATTCAGCATGATACAAAGTTCATAAATTAATCTCTCCGAAGGTTACAGAGTAAACCACATTGTCCACAACCAAAATGAAAGTATACAATTACAAGACACAAAACGTAAAATATACAATTTCCGCAGTAACTGGTTTCGGCATGCAAACATAATGGAAAATTCACGACTACCTAAAGTCGCTCTCCATTATGAACCGTCTGGAACAAAAAAAAGAGGACGGTCGGCCAACGAGACTTAGAGGCAACTTGCAAANAAAGTATTAATCAAATGTTATATAACCAAGATTCTTTAAGTACGTTCTCTGTGGAAGTATAAGTTGGGTACGTACAAAAAGAATATTCAGCATGATACAAAGTTCATAAATTAATCTCTCCGAAGGTTACAGAGTAAACCACATTGTCCACAACCAAAATGAAAGTATACAATTACAAGACACAAAACGTAAAATATACAATTTCCGCAGTAACTGGTTTCAGCATGCAAACATAATGGAAAATTCACGACTACCTAAACTCGCTCTCCATTATGAACCGTCTGGAACAAAAAAAAGAGGACGGTCGGCCAACGAGACTTAGAGGCAACTTGCAAAGATCGACAAGGATTTTAATCCAGATACATGCAGTAATAACAAGGCGTATGGAAAGCGCNAGATCGACAAGGATTTTAATCCAGATACATGCAGTAATAACAAGGCGTATGGAAAGCGCACCTCTGCGGACAGGTTAACACCTACAAGAGCGAAGAACATTTCGAGGTGATGCCCGTGGGCTCCTTAGGGGTGACAGAGAATGAGTCCCTACGATGGAGCGACCATAGAATTCAAGGGTAAGGGAAAAAAAACGGAGGCTCCTCAAGAAAAACCCATCGGGCCAATGACAGCGTCGGTTATTTTTCTCGCACGAGTAAATACGGAGCGACCCCACAGGGAATCACTTTTGGAGGGGACAGCGGTGGCGTCGTGGCCAGGGCGTTCGCCTCCCACCACGGCGATCCGGGCTCGATCCCCGGCGGGATCACTCCCGGATTTTCGCATTTGAGGATCGTGCTGGACGATGCAGCTTGCCGGCGGGTTTTATCGGGGTGCTCCCGTTTCCCTCGCCCTTGCATTCCAGGGTCTCATTTCACATCGTGTCCGGGAATGATAGGCACCTACGGGTCCCGGCTTGACAGAACGTCATTAGGAGGGTGCTGCCTTACGCTGGGTGCACCCTCCACAAGAAATTTATTTATTATATACTATTGGATAACCGTAGTGGGAGGCAGGACAGCTAACCGATCAGAAGAAACACGAGTGTTCCACTAACAAAGCACGTCAACTCAAAGTCACGGCCGCAACAGCAGCATCAACGAGCACTGGCCGACACCGCTGCTAAAGGACGACTATTCAAGCGTGGTATTCCCCACAGAGAGACGTCCTGTCCTCTCAGGCTGAGCGTAATCAAGCGGCATCATCTCGCGTCCGCGGAGGACGAACATGCTCGAGCACGAAACACAACTTGCGCGCGCGACAGTTAAAGAGAAAGTTTCTCCGTGAGTTGCCGAAGCCCGCGTCCAATTTACTACAAGCAGACACGGCACGAACCGAGCGTAGGAGCGTGCAGATACTGCTTGCTCGTTTACTCCGGCATTCAAAACTCTCGGCCACTTCACCAAACGGGGGAGATACTGCGTTTATCTCCCTCGAGGAGTGGAAGAGGGTAGGAGGAAGGAACACAGCAACGCAGGGGTGAAACGGATGAGAATATCTAGTTTAAGGGGAACCTTCCCTTGCGATGTTGTGTTCTTGGTTTTTCTGGCTTGTTTACGTTTTTTNTGAGAATATCTAGTTTAAGGGGAACCTTCCCTTGCGATGTTGTGTTCTTGGTTTTTCTGGCTTGTTTACGTTTTTTTAATCTGAAAGTACCGCTATACCCCACTAGCCACTGACCTTACAGACATAACGACTGAACTCGTATTTACGTCACAATATTGATTTTGACAGATTTTGGCAGAATTAATATTTTAACATACAGTAATTATGAGTTCGTAGCCTATACTGCTGTGTAAGGTCCANGAGAATATCTAGTTTAAGGGGAACCTTCCCTTGCGATGTTGTGTTCTTGGTTTTTCTGGCTTGTTTACGTTTTTTAATCTGAAAGTACCGCTATACCCCACTAGCCACTGACCTTACAGACATAACGACTAAACTGAACTCGTATTTACGTCACAATATTGATTTCGACAGATTTTGGCAGAATTAATATTTTAACATACAGTAATTATGAGTTCGTAGCCTATACTGCTGTGTAAGGTCCANGACAGATTTTGGCAGAATTAATATTTTAACATACAGTAATTATGAGTTCGTAGCCTATACTGCTGTGTAAGGTCCAAAGCTAATTGGGTATAGGGGTACTTTTGGGTTTTTCTTTTAAACATAAACAGCCGACCTCCTATGGCGCAGTCGGTTGGTGCGCCGCCAGTCTGCGGTTCGGAGGTTCTGGGTTCGAATCCTAGGTAAGGCATGGGTGTTAGTTTAAGTTATGTCCTAAGTTAGTTTGTAAGCCGTCCTCTGATAAACCTTCAGGCATAACACAGGGGGAAATTAATAAGCCCTTTCCAATTCCAATACATTAACAGTATAGGAAAACCAAGTACCCAGGGCAAGACAAGGTTCCCCTTAAGATTACGTTTGGGTTCAACGTCGCACGACTAACCAAGGAATATACGGGGCATACTGACAATAAATTACTCACGAACATCATGTGTATTCGGAGCTCATCAAATGAGGTCATCTTTAGATTGGAACTTTTCGTTGACAAAATCATCACGTAACTGGTTGTGTCTGCAAATCCGATTACGTATTTGTGCATTTTCCTTTGTACTTTTCACCAGTTTTGATGCTTATACGAATTACTATTCAAATTAAAAATTACTGCGGACGTATGCCTCTGTAGACATTCGTCTCCAGAGAAAACGCAAAAGATACCATAAAATCTTGTACTAAAAACAAGTCAGGGTCAGCCGTTGTAGACAGATATTTGAAACACAAACCTACTTTCACAAGGAATTAAGTTATATTTTTATTAATACTAAAACAAAAATAACAAGACGAACAAACAACGAAAACCGCACGCTCTAAACCTGAAATAAATAAATGGAGCCCAATACATGACAGCAAATGAAAATGGCTTCACGATTTCACTTTAGTGAATGGTATTTTGCTGACTGATATCACTCATTCGGGCATAGAGTCCAAATACAGATACAAACAAAAAAACCCTGGGCGACAAAATTAAGAAAATACATGCGAATACTGAGACGAAGACAGATATAGGTGAACAAAACTGGACGAAACAATGAAGACAGCACACAAGAACAAAGATAGTTTTTCTTGGCGAACCAGTAGCGCCGTTTCAGGAACTGGCATCTATTCCCGTCTGCACGCAGACTGAATACAGCTTGTAAAACAAAGTTTTTTTTCCTAGACCTGATGCCTGGTTTCGTCCTTTTTGTTCATGTATGTATGTCTTTGGCTTTAATGTTCGTCTGAGTTTTCTTCGTTTTCTGTCGTGTACTTTTTGACTCGTTTATTTGAACAAAAAAGTCCTATTTAATTTCTTGTGGGATTATTTTTGTTTCAATAATTTGTTGACTACCACTTATCTGGGCTTCATTTTAGTGCATATTTTGTGTAATATTTACGTTTTTGTGGCGATGTATGTTTGCAACGATGCCGAAGGAATACTTCTCTCAATTGGTTACCTCCCTTCCCCAATTACAAAAATTTCAGCCATGTTTGTTTTGCCAATTAAAAATTTTAAAAGGATGCATGCAACTCACGTAATTATAATAAGAAATGCGCATTTACAATAGTAACGAGTATTTCGTAAATTGTGTCGCCAAAATATTGATGAAATGTTTTTTTCCAATAATATGACGGTTTAGTAACAATTTAACGTCTTTATTATTTTATTCTGCTGATGTTAACAGTTAAACAGTACCATACTTTAAGAATACATGGGGTTTAGCTTAAAACAATTTTTTTTTTACATTTAAAATTACGATTTCATATTTATCTGGTAAGAGCAAAAAAATAATGGCGTGTGGGGAGTGCACCCAGGGCGAGGCAGCACCCTCCAAGTGACGGTCTTTCCAGCTGGGACCCGTAGGTCACCGTCATCCCCGGGCATGACAGAAATGAGATCCTAGAATGGAGCGGCGCTGGAATGCAAGGGCGGGGGAAACGGCAAAATAGGGTTGTATGTCAAACAGCAGCACTGTACGCTGAAAAGCTGAACGTTGTGGTGCCAAAACTGAAAGCTTACTAAACACACAACGCAAATAACCAGAAACGAAAACANCTGAAAAGCTGAACGTTGTGGTGCCAAAACTGAAAGCTTACTAAACACACAACGCAAATAACCAGAAACGAAAACCAAACGAACTGGTCGCAAACCGCATTCTGTCCGGCCTTGGCGGTCGCTACAAACGAGGCGCCGGAATATCCTGTTAGAGTGGGATTTCAATCCGGATTAAACCTGGAGTGGACTGAAGAATCCCGATTGAAACGTTACTGCTCAGTAACCGACATTATACACTCTGACTGTTAGGTGAGGCCTAACTTTAATGTGGGTATTGCAATAGATCACGTCACTATGAACTATTGGAATGTAAACATTGGAAAGATCGNCTGAAAAGCTGAACGTTGTGGTGCCAAAACTGAAAGCTTACTAAACACACAACGCAAATAACCAGAAACGAAAACAAACGAACTGGTCGCAAATCGCATTCTGTCCGGCCTTGGCGATCGCTACAAACGAGGCGCCGGAATATCCTGTTAGAGTGGGATTTCAATCCGGATTAAACCTGGAGTGGACTGAAGAATCCCGATTGAAACGTTACTGCTCAGTAACCGACATGATACACTCTGACTGTTAGGTCAGGCCTAACTTTAATGTGGGTATTGCAATAGATCACGTCACTATGAACTATTGGAATGTAAACATTGGAAAGATCGNAGGCCTAACTTTAATGTGGGTATTGCAATAGATCACGTCACTATGAACTATTGGAATGTAAACATTGGAAAGATCGTGCAAGGCAAGATGGCGGACGTGTAGTGTGCGCAAGTGTATGTCGCTAAAACGTGTTGTCTCGATGGGGAAAAACATGTTAATCCCAGTTACTTATAAACAGATCCGGACTGGACTGAAGTAGGAGTCGAGTGAGTAATCCACTCCAGTCGGCAAGGTGGACTGGAATGTAGAATCCGGATTGGACGCTTACTCTAAACGCTGCCGATAGGAGTGAGTTGGGAGCGAGAGAAAAACAAATGCCGCCATTTTGGAAGTGTATTGTTCGCATGTTTGCACGTACGGAGTTTTCAAATTTCTTCTAAGCTACTAGAACAATAATTTCAAAAAATAAGGAAATGCAACATGTTTGGACCGAAATAAACGTGAAATAAGCGTGAAGTTGGAGAAACAAATATTAAAGTTATATTATGTTAAAAAATACAATTATAGAAAGCGAGAGATTTTAGATTTTTTTAAAGAGTAGAAAAAAAACGCTAGCTTTACTATAACTCTGAGACAAAAACAGTTACTATCGTCTAATTATTTTTCGAGTACCGTATGTTTTCTAGTTCACGCACTTCCCGAAAGATGTTACTACACAGCTTTTAGTCCGTGTTCACATCATCTTCGCACTTGTTTACATATCAATCTTTACCTCGACTTTCGGTCCTTGTTCGATCCGATTTCGCTACGGTTTAACTACAGTCCTAGTTATCAAAGCGTGGTGGCGCAGTGGTTAAACTTTGGAATCGCATTCGGGAGGGCCGGGGTTCGAATCCCGGTCCGGTTATCCTGATTTCGGTTTTCCATGGTTTCCCGAAGTCACTCCAGGCGAATGCTGGGATGTTCCCTTAAATCCCACTGCCGATTCCTTCCCATTCCTTCCCCAATCCCTAGTAGCTCAGTCATATTAGGGGTTTCACCTCGGAATGAAAGATAATAAGCTGTAAATTGGTATAAGCCTTTGTTTTGTCGTTCTTAATGTTGTCTCAAAAGTCACCAATGTTATCGTGTCCGCGTCTTAAGAATATGAAATTCTCTACAACTTATGTTTGAACTTTTTTTTTCATACGATCAACCGTTTCTGCGGTTAAATATAAATAATTTATAATTAGTACATAAATAATGGGCATTGTTTAATAATTCTAATTTTTTAGTAAATAATTAACTTTATCCAACGTACTGATAACCGTAACTCACGCTTGACCTTGCATTAGACCATATATGACTGTGCGCGGCGCACTCTTTGCGGTCTACCGCAGAAACGGTTGATCGTATGAAAAAAAAGTTCAAACAAAAGTTGTAGAGAATTTTATATTCTACAACTTTTATAATAAGTGCAAATCTTATTTAAGCAATAAAAAGCGAGATATTCGCGAAAAACCGATTTTTATGACCTTTGACCTTCAATATCTTAAGACGCGGACACGATAACATTGGTGACTTTTGAGACAACATTAAGAACGACAAAACAAAGGCTTATACCAATTTACAGCTTATTATCTTTCATTCCGAGGTTGACCCCTTTTTTTACCTAATATGACTGGGCTATAGTCCCTGAGCAACTTGCTCAGTATCCAATAACCTCGCTGTCGACGAGACGTTAAGCCCAACTACCTACCTACCAACAGTTCGAGATTAGTCTAGTCTGAAGTTTTACTCTAAACGTAGTAATTGTAAGTGTATCACATTGCACTATTACACCTAATTTTCAGTGTGAATAAGATGCAGTTGTGTTGTATCTAAGAACGTGTTCAAATTCATCAGCCATTACCTGGCTTCGAGCGCTTGAAAAGTGCATCTCGGATGTGACATCGCATTGTCGCTGCCTGAACTCGCGTAGAGGAAAATTCGACAGAACAAAACTCGAGGTGGAAACGAACAACGGCGTCCGAATTCACAAACAAATATTTCTCATGAAGGGAACAAGGGCACATTGCACTGAATTCGAACACAACCTACGTCTAGCAGTGAAAAACTTTCTAATACTAAAGTGTTGCGGTTGGGTAGGCAGCGGAAAAACTCTGCAAATGTTCTTTTTTTTTCCTCCCTTCTTTTTTTAGCACATTAAAAAAATTTTTGCTTCTTAAGTTCTCCCAACATCCTTGGCGGCTTTATGGCGATTTTTGACGTTTAGGCTTCATCTCGTTAGCCNCCTCCCTTCTTTTTTTAGCACATTAAAAAAAATTTTGCTTCTTAAGTTCTCCCAACATCCTTGGCGGCTTTATGGCGATTTTTGACGTTTAGGCTTCATCTCGTTAGCCCAGGAGTAGGCTTACATAAAGAAATACGTACCTTGAACTTACGTAAAAAAGAAGGCACACACGCCCANCCCAGGAGTAGGCTTACATAAAGAAATACGTACCTTGAACTTACGTAAAAAAGAAGGCACACACGCCCATTCCCTTATCCGGAATTCAAAACCTGGAACCTCTGAGTCCGAATGTGACACTTTTGCGACCCCCGACCACAAACGACCATGATAACATTTTCCACACATCTGCTTGTGTATTATTCGTGGAAATTCATCAGCATTTAGCTAAACGGTAAATTAAGAAGAGATAAATATATTTAAATTGCTGCTTCTTAATACACCCCTCTATGCGTTGAATTTAATCGGGAATCGGCTTGCATACAAAAAAAACTTAGGCTCCGTCTAGAAACGACACGCACATCCACCACACGAAACTTTGTGAAGGAATTTGGGCCGGGGGGAGGGATAGGATGCGTGAGCAATCAGATATAAAATGCAAAAGAGTCACTCGTTTGCACTTATAGGCTGTACACGGTAAACTGAGCACTTTTGAATGTCCTACTTAACGATTTATTTACTTGTATGCACATTGTGTAGTCCTCTGTCATATGCAAAACTAACATTTCCATGGACCTGATCACTTTATTCAAATGACGGGCAAGTTAAACTGGAATTAATTTAAAAACAAATATATTACAAATATGCTAATTCTTAAATTTGTTTGCATTTAAAAAAAAGTATAAATCAAGATAAATAATTTCAGTATTGACAAATTTTTACCTAACAATGTTAATTCAACATCAAGACATGGAACTACTTTCCCTCCATCGTTACCAACTTAACTGGGCGTATGCCCGTTAAAATACACGCAGGTTGGGGCAGTGACATTTTTCAAAAGGTTGATTCCAAACGTGCTTACTTCACCGCGAACAACCTATAAGTGTGTTTACCGCCTTCAATCCTTCAATGTTGGCGCTTTGAAGCACTGGAGACCATAAATTACGAGAGCGACCATCCATTGAGAAAAGTTTATCTGCAGATGTTGAACAGCTGGGTGTCCCGACCTACCTCACCGCGGGGTTGATGCAGTGGCCGTGAGCGAAACCCGGAACTTCAGATGGCCAGAATTCGAAGGCCTACAACTCAGGCTGGCGGAAACACTTGTACACGCCAGACCATGTAAGTCAAACACGTTTGGGATGAAAGAATCGAGAATAGACGACGCACGTCACACGCAATGACTTGCGCAACACAATACAGCGATGCGATGCGTGCCAACGCGACTGGGCAGTGACGAGCAATATTTACTGCTTCGGAACTGAGCGAAGATCTGTCAACGAGGCCAGCCGTCCGAGATGGCACTACTATTTATTTCAAGGGTGAGAATTACATTTGTTACACAGAGACACGCGAAAAACATTGACACTTATGTTTTAAGTGGGTAGAAGATAAACAAACAACGCAGTATGAACGTGATGTGTGATGGAAATCACCTCCAACATACATCGAGTACGAGAGACATACAAAACTAGGGAGAAATATTTTTGATGTCGATAAGACTATTTTTATGACATTGCACATATGCACGAGAAGGCTTTTCCTCTATTTTGTACATCCATGCAGCAACAATACAAATACAAAGACGTGAGCGTAAACGCGCTTGTCGTTTTCAAAGCGTAGACAAATAGTCTTCATCCTCCACGTAAGCAAACGCTTGTTCTTCTTCTTCTTCTTCTTCTTCTCCGTCATCGGCTATCGACGACCGACGCAGACAGTCGCGACGTCAGAATTTCGCGCGACGCACTGCGACAAGCTGCTGCTTCATCCTGATTGGCTACAGTTCATCGCAACGCCTCGCTGTCTGGCTGGAGGTTTTCTGAGGGCCCGAAGCCTATAAACAACGGGAGAGCTAAGAGCGACATATAGGTACTCGCATCGAACGTTTAGTCGCCTTTACGCACGAGGCACTGAAATAGCACGCTGTTTCGTCGACTCGCCTCATTAACACTTTCAGCTGTGACCCTATCATTTTATGACGTAATAATAAAGCCACAGGTGTTCTACATGACCACATTCTATGTTAGGTAGCCTCTGTCAGAATTTTCATACCTAAAAATTAATGTGAAACACTTGTATTAGCCGGCGCCGCGGTGGTATAATGGTCAGACTACTCGCCTCCCACCTAGGCGAGCTGGGTTCGATTCCCGGCGGGATTGCTCTCGGATTTTCGTATGTGGGAATCATGCCGGACGATGCCGCTGGCCGGCGGGTTTTCTGGGGGATCTCCCGTTCCCCGTCCTTGCATTCTGGCGTTGCTCCATTCTCGCCTCGTCGGCTATCAAGACCCGGCCGTTGAGAGCCGCCCAAACTTCTTCACTCGACTCGGCCATGAGCAGTGTACAGCGAGGTGCNCGTTGCACCAGCGAGCGATGAGTCACAGCGCGGGAGCAGACAAAGGAGCGGAGGTGGCGTGGAGCAACCTCGCCGGCGGCCGAGACACGACCTCGACCTGCGCAGAGCCGCTTGCCAGGTGAACAAGCGCGCGCACTTGCAACACACGGGCGTTTCGCCGTCGCCACGCGCGGGAACAAAAACAATATATTACAGGAAGCGATTTTTTCAAGGTCGAGCCCACAATCCTGACTGCATTCCGCTTGCAACGTACCATTTATGGACTGATGCCCACCTGTAGTTTGTTATGAAACTCACTTCGGTGGGAGGGCGGAGATTTTCACACGGTTACCACTGCGCGTGTAATGTTTAAAATGTTGACTTGTTTTGGTTTTAGCTGGTTCACGGTGGTGAAGTGGTCAGACTACTCGCCTCCCACTAAGGCGAACCGGTTTTCGATTCCCGGCGGGGTCGCCCCCGGATTTTCGGACGTGGGAATCAAACCGCACGATGCCGCTGGTCAGCGGGTTTTCTCGGGGATCTTCCGTTTCCTCCGCCTTTGCATTCCGGCGCTGTTCCATACCTCGCTTCACCCCCAGCGGCTCTTAAGAACCGCCCAAATCTCTTCACTCACTCCGATCACAAAGAAGATAAGTACACAAGGCGAAATAGCGAATCGGTTCCTTTGATGAGAGAGTGCCCGTTATCTGATTGGCCACGCGGACCTCTGAAAACGGACCTTGTGTCGACTGGCTACTGCGTACTACGAAAGGCTCCCTATTGGCTGGGCTGCCGGCTGGCAAATCTGATACAAGGCGCTAATTGGCGAACAGAGTGTCGACATTTTGGTGGCACCTGAGTGAGTGGAGAGATTTGGGCGGCTCTTAACATCGAGGTATTGAGAGCCGATGAGGACCAAGTGAGGTGAGTATAGAGCAGCGCAGGAATGAAAGAGCGGAGGAAACGGGAGATCCCAAAGAAAACACGCCTACCAGCGGCATCTTCCGGCACGATTCCCACTTGTGAAAATCCGGAGTGAACCAGCTGCTGCCGGGGATCGAGCCCAGTTCGCATTGGTGGGAGGCGAGCAGTCTAACCCCTCAGTCACCGTGGTATGTTAGAAAGTGACGCCTTTGTGCTGGCATGTATCAAAATAAGCGACTGTTTCACGTTTGTATTAAGCGACTTCAAATACGTGCTTCTGTACGAAGTACGTGAAAAAATTGGGAAATCACGAGTCACTTTAAAAAAAAACGGCCGCTAATGCACTTTCCGTGCTCCCAGCTATCGGGTACCGAGACGTCTAGATTGAACGCATGGCTTTCGCATTACATGCCAAGGCTGCAACGCAGGTTCAGGTCGTGTTTACATTCGCTTCACTGCCCGGCCCCTCTGCTGTTTGGCAACACAATGGCGCCGGGGCGGGAATCGATCTTCGCCGCGGAGAGATACACTCACTTTTTCCCCCCTTGTAGCCTGATTTCCGGGAACTGTTAAAACTGCGCGGAACCCTCCAGGGTCGTGACAGTCGCAGACGAGAGCACGATCACCTGGGTGGAACAAGGGTGGGGGTCTCCCCATTCGTAACGGTCGGTTTACGATTAAAAACGTGTACGAAATGAACGTGTACGTATCGAAATAAAATGAGGTATTCTTATCCGCGACGCGATGTGTAGTTAAGTTATGAGATTTGGGCGGCTCTTAACAACGAGATCTTGAGAGTCGATGAGGGTGAAGCGAGGTGAGACTGCAGCAGCGCCGGAATGCAAGGGCGGGGGAAACGGGACATCCCCAAGAAAACCCGCCGACCAGTGGCATCGTCCGGCAAGGTTCCCACTTGCGAAAATCCGGGAGTGACCCGGCCGGGGATTGAGTCCGGTTCGCCTTGGTGGGAGGCGAGTAGTCTAACCGCTCAGCCACCGCGGCCCTTATCGACGTGTAGACGTGTGGAAAATTGCGATTTTTTTTTCGTGACGGGTACGTAAAGCCTTCAGCCAATAAAATTAAAGGAGAAAGAAAAAATAAGATAATAAAAAAGTAATATAATGTATTTATTCCAATAATCAAATTTATATAACAAAACTTACGTTTTTTTTACCTCTACTTCCTTTAAATAATACGTCCAAATTATATTGGCAAATAAATCACTAGTTTACTAAAATTAAGTCGTGTGTGACTGGTTGAACATAGGTCACATTCACTATGGACCACACATTTTTGTAAACTTTATATGCAGGGGTTTCTTAGGAAAACAAAATGACCTCAACGAGAACCAAGCTCTGCGCATGCTGGTTCAAGACAGTTCAAGAGCGACTTTTTTTTTCTATATTTGTAAATAGTATTTTATGGTATAAATAATAGCTTGAACGAATAATTCCTAAGAAAAAAAATGCTAAGTAGCATCTGCAATTTGATAGTTAGTTTCCATCGCACGTGATAATATTTCACTGTTGCAAATTTAATATGCGAAGAATTCAGTTACAGCGAGTGCCTTTGGAGGTCGTGAGTTCCTAACGGCCTAACAAGGTCTAGTGAAGGCCTCTCATTTGGTACAATAGTCAATAAATATATTTTATTTTAGCCTTAGACGTTAACTTCCGAGTGCGGTGGAATATACACACTGTGTCTATTACTTACATGTTGGTATTTATTTAAAAAGGGGTCAAAAGATAAAAAATGGCTGAAAGGAAAAAGTAACTAAGACCTCAAAAGTGCTCACTTTACCGTGAACAACCTATACCCAGCACTACTACGTTGCAATGTGTTTGAAAAATAATTTTTTCCCAAGAAACAATAAAACGTGCGTCAAATATGCTAATATACGACAAGAAGACACGCTTCAGATGAGGGCTGTCGAGTGCTTTCAAGACGTCACGTACATTACAAACACCATTCCACAGCACGCCACCACAGCCAAAAACCACTTTTTCAAAATATACGCGCCATGTATATACAAAAATACTCTACGGCACTTCATTAAACCTTCCTACAGACTTTCCACAAATAAAACTATAAGGTCACCACTAAAGTCCCATAGGTGCACGCAGCGCAACGAGAACACTGCACCCCAGATTCAGAGCCTTGAGCTTAGTAGCGATAGCTCACTTGATGCGCGTGGCAGTGTCGCCCTTATCGCCCATGGAAGACTTGTTTGTTTGCCAAAAGTCGCAGGAACTGCTTTAATTCGATCACATCCCTACATATGAAGAAAATAAGGGTCATGAACAACTCAGCATGTGTGTGTGTTTGAATCTGGTTTCACAAATACATAAAAATGCTGTACTTACTCTAATCATTCCAAAGTAGGACGAAAAAATTTCCGTGCGTGCAAAAAATTATTTTCTGGTTATGTTATGTTCTCCACTATGATTGGTCAAAGATGCTTCTGTTGCAGTTAACTAAGATTGAAAACAAACTATACATTTTTAGGCGGCTTAAGTTATTTTGGGGCATAGAGCTTAGAGAGTTGAATATCAAAATAATTATGCCTAATTACTTGATAAATTGTAAAATTGCTATTTTATTTTGCGCCGATATATTTTCTAAAAAAAATCGTAGCATCTTGCTTTCTTTCTGATTGCATGATGCATTTCTGACGCATGTTTCCTGATGAATCACAAACATCAGCATTAGAGTTAAACGATTATTAATAGCTCAGAAAAATGTGGATACATTTTCACGCGCAGATCCCCAACATTAAAAGAAGAGCGTCAGATTTGTGTAAAGTACATTGAAAACTAGCAGTCAGTCAACTTTTTCCCTGGCATTCACTGTCTTTAACTATATGTGATGTCATTTCCTGCAAAAAAATTATCTAATTCCACAAATTTGAAATAAACCTTTTCTAAAAATATTATTTAATATAAGGGGAAAATTCTATGATATCCCTTAAATCTTGCTATAATGCACAGAAACTTTACGTGTGTGTTTAAATGTATTTATTATATATATATATATATATATATATATATATATATATCTTACACGTGTCTGAAGTAGAACTTGTCACCAAATAATATCGCAAAATTCGCAGGTCTTTACTGATACACGATTTTGCATATGGTGCGTTGTTTTAGATTCGTTTGTGTCATGTTACCACACACCGGCTGTCAAAATCTTGCCTTCGTAACTGGAATGGAGTTTTTAGATGATTTTTTTTTTTGAGCCAACACAACACTCTAGCTGGTAAGATCACTGTTGTATACAAATAAACTTTTGTGAGCCTACTGATTAATTGTAAAGTCGGCCGTTTACCGCTTAGGTTCTAATTTCCAGTGATTTTTGTATCCTTCCGCCATTCGTGAGTTTAACAATGTCTTTTTTTTTTTTTTGCCTTCTCACTGTATTCGTGTGTCAATAATGTGTAGGCCCAACTGTGAAATTGTTAAGCCCCTGTCCCACAGACAAATTTTTACGCCTAAACTTCTTCAAACAAAGTCGGTTAAGGTAATATGGAAGGTTGTGACGTCACCGAAGCGTCATTAACGCAGCCATGAGTGTCTAAAAATTTGCATGGCTCCAGATTCCATGAAACATTTAGTACATTGAAATAATTGCAAAGTTTATTAGATGTTCGACGAGTTCAGCCAATCAGAATCGTGTACACGATAAACAATCTTTTGAAACACAACAAAAATTTAAAACGGCGAACAGTCACTAGAAACAGAATTAGGTTATATATACATAAAGTTATCTTTTTTTAAATTTTTATTTGTGGTTGTAAATGTTGCAGAGTACGTTGATGTAGACCGGCACTGTACACAGCGAGTCGAGTGGAGTGGAGAGATTTGGGCGGCTCTTAACATCGAGGTCTTGAGAGCTCATGAGGGTGAAGCGAGGTATGGAGCAGCGCCGGAATGCAAGGGCGAGGGAAGCGGGAGATACCCGAGAAAACCCGCCAATCAGCTGCATCGTTCGGCGCGATTCCCACACGCGAAACCCGGGGGCGACCCCGCCGGGAATCGAACCAGCTTCGCCTTGGTGGGAGGCGAGTAGTCTAACCACTACACAACCGCGACCCCCTGTAAACAGCGAGGCTGAGTACCCAATGCTGTCAGCGTCTTCCCTCCGAAATTAAACGAAATTATTCTTTTAAAGAGATTTTTTATGCAGTTTTTTTTCCCCAGAGTCGTTCTCGTAATTCCTCTGACGTTAATATAGATAATGGCTTTCATGTCCTTCAACGTTTCGAATGTTCGGAGATTACAAGATTCAAACCCTTTCCTCTTTCCTTATGATACGTCCTTCCGCCCCATTTGTTATCATCCGCCAGTGATCAATCATTTACATACTAGCGCTACGATTGTTTACTCATTAGGTGCTATCATGTCGCGAGACTTGTTTCTCATTCAACTTTGGTCCAATTCACACGGTCGCATTATTCTTTCCTGTTCATTACTGGCCAAATAGATTTATAGGCTGTATCGAAACCACGCTAGTCCACCCATAAAGGGAAAATTGGAGTAAATAGTTTTTTTTTTTAATAACATGTTGAAGCTAAAACCACAGCATATATGGGCTCATGTAAACAATAAATCCTAGTATCTAAATGCTTGGAAAGGTCCTCTAGTATTTTTAATTTAAGTTTAAGTTACGTAAAAAAAAACGCAGGGAGGCAGCAACTTCACGTGCCTGCGTGCACAACAAGTTGCATATCACGAAGGCGAACGAAACTGGCGCGCAATGCGGGGAGCGCCTGCACATAGGACGCCATAAATGGGTGATTACCAAGCGAGTAGTAAAGGTTGCCACAAGAGATAGCATTTTGCGACGTGGGGTCTTTCACGCATTTTCATGCTGGCCTGTGCACGTGCGTTAGTCAAATGACGCGCCAGTTCCGTTCGCCTTCGTGATATGCAGCTTGCAGTGCACGCAGGTGCGTGAAGTTGGGGACTCCCGGCGATGTTTCGCTAACTCCCATTAAACTTTAAAAAATACCAAAATGACCTTTCAAACAATTTTTTTTTTGTTACTAGGATTTGTTGTCTGCGTTATTCCATAGATGATGCGGTTTTAATTTCGACATGTTATTCAAAAAACACCTTGTATATGCGTGAAAAACGGCATTCCGCAGAAATAATTCGCGAAATGCACGTACTTCTACTTATAAGGGACATCCCTAGTAAAATTGTTTTTAACATCTCAAGGCTACGTCCGGTCGTAAGGAAGCATTGCGACGGCGATGTAAATAGCATAAAAAAGCTTCGCGGGTGTTCTATTTCCTCAGAATTTTAAGCGGCGCCTATGGGGTTTTAATAGAGCAATCTGTTCAGAAAACATTGTGGCTATAATTCAAAATACTGTTTTACAGAAGAATAAAAATCGTGACTAGAGGGCTACTTACAGTGGATTTCGCTGAATGTGACACTGTTCAACGTCCACACTTATGTTTCAACGACCAAATTTATGAGCTGGCGACTAAATATCGACTTTCATTTCTATTCTGAAAAAAATAAAAAAGACGCATTAAAATATTGTAAATTTTTTTGAAATGAGAATAGACAAAACTGCTTACAGAGACCCGTTTGACGACTAGCGAGGTTCCTTAAAAGTGCACTCGTTGTGGCTGGACTCGAACCTGCACCTCAAGTAGCGAGCCAGTCCTAGTTGGTTAGCGAACAGCGCGTCCCACGTTTGTTCCGTAACAACTATCACGAGCATGAAGTAACTTAACGACCAATCGAATTAGTTGAGTCGACGCTGAATTCTATTGTGGCGAACACGCGCGCTTGTGTAAGCACGTTAACCCACTTGACCATGTCGTTAAATGTGAAGCAGTGTTGTTGGAAACAGAAGACTTTCTTCTGGACTGACATGCGCTTGTAATGTAGGACTTAATTAGCAAGAGATTCTTCGGGCTGGACTGCATTGCCAACTGCAACCAATGGCGCTGTGCTCACAAAAACGCCGTCTCTACTGCTGCTTGTAATCCTGCCCCCTCCTTCCTTAACCAACCATCACGGGCAACACGGGTCAAGATGTTAAAAGGCTGTTAACGGTTAAGTAACTAAGCAATTTCGGAACCAACCTTTGAAAAATGTCACTGCTCCTATCTGCACATTTTAAACGGGCACGTTGACTGGCATGCGCCCCGTGAAACTGGGAACGACGTATACGCTTGCCTGGCGCTTGAAATGCGTTGCAGAGTGCTTGAAATACACGTTCCTCCATGAAACTACTAAAGGTGCGTCCAACATGCTGATTTACCAAAAGAACACACTTCAGACAAGGGCTGTTGAGTGCCTTCAAGACGTCACGAACATTACAAACACTATTCCAGAGCACTCCAACACTGCTAAAAAACTACTTTTTTTCAGAGCGCTGTATATGCATCCGATACATACAAAACTACCCAAGGGCCCTGCATTGAACCTTCCAACAGACTTTCCACCAATAAAATGACAGGACCACAGCTGAAAGTATAGATACACGCAGCACGGCGAGAACACTGCACGCCAGTTCAGAGACCTGCGCTTAACGACTACGGCGCACTTGATGCGCATGGCAGTGTAACCCTTATCGCTCCCGCGCTTCTCGGCCTTCAAACGCGGAATAAAGCCCTAGGTAGGCGGGGGCCTTGATGTACACAATTGCGTACGCTGAAGTTGAATGGGTTACAGTTTACATTTTCTTATGAGGCACAGCGAGAAACAAGGCGGCGAATTGGTAACGACAAAAAGTTAGGGCCTATATTAACACACACACACACCCTGGAAAGAAAATAAACAAGAGAAATACTTTTTTGGGGGGTGCGGTATTATTAATATACTAGGAAAGATACCGTAATAAAATTCCAAAACATCCGACGATGCTGCAAGAGGGACATTTATTTTAAATACCAAGCCAAAATGTTTCCTTTATAGTGGTAGCATTAAAAAAATAATGCGTACCTATGTTTATTCGGTATCCTAAATAATAAGATACCACAAAATCAGCAATTCAGTTTAAGTAAAACAAAAACTATTTAGAAATTCAAAAATGTTTTAAAAAATTTTATTACGCTTACTAACGCTTTTTTTTTTTTCATCCAACATGATTGTACTATCCATTAAAAAAAATGTAATACCAAATCCGGCATTAAGTCTACCAAACGATTCCTGACATACATGTTATATATACCCTTCTGCTACCTTACAAATAAAGTTTCAAATATTTCAAGCACTCACGACAACCTAGCTATACATACAGGGCATATTTTGTTCACTCGATTAAGAGTATCAGACATTAGACACTGCCTCAAGAGGCGAAAAGCAAAAATACTGAAACAAAGAAACATAGAGAGCCTTAAAAAATTTTCCCGACCCAGTACTGATANTATACCCTTCTGCTACCTTACAAATAAAGTTTCAAATATTTCAAGCACTCACGACAACCTAGCTATACATACAGGCCATATTTTGTTCACTCGATTAAGAGTATCAGACATTAGACACTGCCTGAAGAGGCGAAAAGCAAAAATACTGAAACAAAGAAACATAGAGAGCCTTAAAAAATTTTCCCGACCCAGTACTGATANAAGAGGCGAAAAGCAAAAATACTGAAACAAAGAAACATAGAGAGCCTTAAAAAATTTTCCCGACCCAGTACTGATATACCAAAATCTCAGAAAAGTTCACGGCAAGTATACGTATTTCTACCAATCACACGTACTTCCCATACTTATGCGTATACGCAATTATTAGCTCCTGCCTTCCCACAGAAAGAATATACTGTACTTTGCATACATTCGGAAAATTTTTAATGGTGGATTTTAAGTTTGTAATAGCTCGTTTCATAAAGTCTATGAGCAGAGGCATCACAATTTGTTTTTTATGTATGGATCCAGTGTGGCAACGTGATTGTGCAAGATAATGAGCTTGCGTTGATGTTAGTTCAGACTGTGTAGATGTTTCAAGTGGGTCACGTATAGCCTAAACTAAAAGCAACAAGAAACTTGCAGCGTTGCGGGGTGCTTTGTCCATTAATTACCCGGTAACGGTTATCAGGACGGAAGACTTGTAAACTGTAATCTCAACGCAGATTAAATTAACACCCATTGTTTGTCCGCGACTCGTGCATACAGAGTCCCTGAGCCTTGATTCGAAGAGCTATTATGTCGTCGAGTGCAGTTTTTTTTCTCGAGTAAAAGAAAATTTTAGTTTGGGAGAATTTATCTTAATGAAGAGCTTACATTCTCGATTCATCTTGTAACAGGATACGGTCATTATTTTCTGAATGTTATTATGTGTGATTAACTGTCAACTACGTTTCTCATTTAGCCTAATCCCAAAGTTTTACCGCTGCATAAACCGGTTTTTTTAAATCACTTTTGTTTAGGTTATATTGATTTGTTTTCTATCATTTCGTGGCTTTTTTTTTTTGCCCGTAATTGAATGGTTTTCCACATAATGAAAACGTGACGGGCATTGTTTATGGTCTGTGAGTTTTCTCTGGGTACTCCCATTTCCATATCAGTGCATTCCATCACTTCCTTAACTCAACTCAAGTCGCTTTATGGGTCATGCCAGAAATTGCCCTAAATCAGATGTATCCATCTGCCCGGCCCCAATTTAGTTGATACATGGACATCTCTCAGAACATATTAATAATAATATTTTTAATGCACCGAGACTAATCAGACTCTTAACCTTAAGGGCGGGGGTTAGGTAAGTTTACATTAAGAAACTATGGATATATGTTGTATCGGAGCAAGAATATTCTGCTAGTCCGTCTAAAAGCGCGAGAGCTAAGCACGGCAAAGGCATACTCAACGTATACCTTATCATTGCCTTTACGTGCAACACAGTGAACTGGTGTATAGTCTTAACTACAGAAATTCACTTTTAGGAGACTTTCAGCGATGATTATCATAACTTAATAAAGAAGTTGCCAGCGTAAGTTAATAACTTACATCTTCCGAGATGTTACCTGTTTTTGATAAACCTAATATGGAAGGGAACAATCCCCTTTAACCCGTTCGGCCACACTTTAATTTCAAAGTTCAAGTGTCGCAATCACGTGATTTTTTTGGTATGCACTGTACTTGTGTTGAGCAATTTTCTCACAACCAGTGAAGAAGGTACTGCGTGATCGATGATACTGATGTAACCATTCATACCAAAGAGGTGTGAAAAATTACGCAAACCAGATTAACCACAATGAAGACTCTCAGAGTACTGGTCACTGGTGGAGAGATTTGGGCGGCTCTTAAGAGCCGGCGAGGGTGAAGCGAGGTGAGTATGGAGCAGCGCCGGAATTAAATGGCGGGTGGAAACGGGAGATCCCCGAGAAAACCCGCCAACCAGCGGCATCGTCCGGCACGATTCCAACATGCGGAAATTCGGAGCGACCCCGCGGCGAATCGGACCCTCTTCGCCTGGGTGGGAGGCGAGTGGTCTGACCACTACACCACGGCGGACCCCTGGGCACTGGTGCCTTGCTGAGTACAGTGGTGGTCATAAGTATCGTTCACTTGCAACGGGCCCACGGTCGTGAACTCTGTGACAGAACAGGCCAATGTGTTGATCGCTAATATACGTTCCACGCGCTTCCAAGGAATTCTATCACCATTATCTACAGTGGGGATAAAAACCCAATAGCGGCATTAAAGCATGCGACGGGGATAGGGCGGCGACCGCCCGAATGTCAGTCAGATGTGTTACCACGTGACCAACACACTCCATCTCTCTGATAGTTCAACAATCGCACAACGACCCAAAATCACTGCAGTACATCTTCACTTACCCGAGTGAGGGTGGAAATATTTGGTGTTTGAAACCTTAGGATCAAAGCATTCCCGGCGACGAAACGGGGCCAAAAAGAATAAGTTTGAAGATATCGAAGTCAAAAAGGCTAATGAACTCGAGGTGTTATCATTGCTGCTTATCGTAAGAACAGTGAGAAAAAAAAAGCGGGCTTCCGAAAGTGCCGATGTTCACCGAAACACGAAAAAACTTTAGTGAAAAGATTCGCACATTGGACAACACCTTACCTTAAGGTCTTGAGTTTGAATTTTTGATAAGGCACACTTGAGCTCCGTTCTAGGGTGTTAGCCGCACCACTATTAGCCTGCCAGCGTAGCAGATCAGTAGGGACAGCCTATTTTAGCGAAAATAGTTCTCATCTAGTTGTATTTCAAAACAATTCTACTTAGGTTTACTCTTGCGGCTAGAGCGTTTAAACTGCTATGCGTCTATAGCTGCCTGCCCACGAATTACAGACGTTCAGTGACGCAGTAAGCTGATTATGGCTGGACCATTGAAATATCACGTCTTCTCACAAAAACGGCAAATAACCATTAGCGTGCGCAAGGGAGAAGGGTACAGCTGAACCCCCCCCCCNTGCCAATTTCGTATTTTTAATAGACAGTCTGCGTTTCTGAAACGACCACTAAATTAAAAATAGTTTTCATGTAGTGAGTGTAAGTATAGTATTTGTGATGTAATATGTTTAAATATATTATTATTTCGTAATTTTAATTTCCTAAAAGCGGATCTTAATTTGCTGTTTGCACCTCCCGGCCCTTTTCCATTTCTGCCCCTCACTAGCCATTTACTAACCCTGCGCACGCCTATGCCAGTAAGCAAAGGAAATGAGCAGGTATTCACATAGAATATTGAAGTCTAGTCTGCGTGAAGCTTTTTTTTCTTTCAAGAAAATCATGTATCCTTACAGATTAATTAACACGCAGCCGTTAGAAAATATTTATATAATCCAAAACTAATGCACATTGACGTCCGCAGGATCGATAATCTGCAAGACAAAATTCACAGGCAGGAGTCATATTTATTAGTTAAATTTTGCTGCTACATTTTTTGAACCCATTTTACTATCTGGCCGGGTCGCGTGTGATTCGGTCTTTCCAATTGCCGGTCTCGTTATTACCTCTGGTGATTCGGGGCGTGTCAAGTCGACTGTGAACCAGTAGCACCTGACACAAAAACGTACAACAGTTTGAAGTTCAACCGGTCACCAAATAAACCTACTAATTTTTTTTTTTCGGTATCTATAAATGTAATAGTAAAAAGAGAAGGTAGACAGACACAAATGAACCGTTAGCTCGCCATTCTACTGTATCCTCTTTTCGAAAGAAACGAACCGATCGGAGTGGTTCTGGTGTCATGCTTTTGTAGGCCAAGGTTACTGACAATAGCTAGTGGTCAACAGGAAACAAGGTTACTCCGAAATATAATTTTGACCGTGCAACACAAACTTGTCTCGCTTCACACATTACGCCCGATTTTAATAAAATATCGGACTGGCATGTCCTGTTTTATTATAGAAAACTGTTGTTGGACACTATTCTACAAACCACACATCACTTACAGAGTACATATCGCGTAAATTGGTTTTGCCACTATACAAATCAAACAGATGCGTCATTTCATTGAAATATNAATTGGTTTTGCCACTATACAAATCAAACAGATGCGTCATTTCATTGAAATATTGTATCAAGCTATGAATAATTATATTTCGGAAATGACTATACGTAAAACTGAATTCTGACAAGCGTTTAAGCAGTAATCTGATTCGAATTAAGGATAAACGAAAAATAACGTCCCAAAAAAGAAACTGGCATTCACCAGAACAATAAACTCAGTAGGGGGGGAAGGGGGGACTCCCGCTAATCAAATATTATTTCCTTCGGTTTTTACCTGTCCTGTAGTGAATAAACTAAATAGCTTCTTTTTTTTTTTTCTATCGTTGTAATATGTAACAGATTTGCAAAACATAGAACAGATAAAAAAAGTCATTTGGAGTAAAATGTTAACTATGTAATCATGTTATTCAGACACAATCAGTATGTTGTAAAATACCATTTACATTAATGTGTTACAAATATAGACCTTGTCCAATTTAGTAACTATAAAATGTTAATTATTAGTAAATTTTATGTATAATTTATTAAATTATGTAAATTCCACACACAAAAATGCACTGAAATTTTTGTTTCCACAGCAGGGTACCCTAAAGAACCGATGGCTGTTTCACGACCAACTGAGCAAATTTGGCAATCCTGCTTCTTTGATCACGTGGATNCTAAAGAACCGATGGCTGTTTCACGACCAACTGAGCAAATTTGGCAATCCTGCTTCTTTGATCACGTGGATATGTGAAACTTTTTGGAACATAAATGTGATAATATCACAACAGGTTTAATTCTGATGTGTCTAAAACCGCAGCACAAAAAAAAATACTGGTCACCAATTTAAACTCCATACTTTTAAAAGGAATATAAAATATAGAACTCATTGCATTGCTTTGGATACGCTAGTCAGGTCCAACGTTTAAATATTATGCAGTTTATGGCAAATATTTTTTTTAGGGCTAGACCTCAAAACGTTTGGCCGCGCCTAACTGTAAACTAGCTAGTTTTTTTTATTTCTGGTTCTTGTGAGCTATTCACGGTTAACTTGGCACTTTCGAAATACTGCTTAAGGTATATTTTTCCTCAAATTTTGTATTATTCCGCCATATGTAAAATTTACATTGTTATGGGTCTAATAACTTCAGTCGTGAGTCAGCGAGGCGAAAACATGAAATTGTCGGGAACTTAATGTATCAATAATATGCCAATTAGTACTCTAACGTGTGTAAAACATAAAAAAAAAAAAAACAGGATTTGCCATATGCATTACACTCGCAATATAGCGACAAGACTTGTAAATATCATTCATAATCAGTAGCCAACTTAACTAGAAGCCTGCGTGCACGTGTATGTGTATGTGCAGTTGATGGAGAGTACTTTCTTTAAAGGTTGATTTCAAAAGTGCTCACTCCACAGTGAATATCCTCAAAAACAAAAAAGTCCACCTCACGTAGGTGGCGACTCGGCCCGGCGCTTGTAGAAATGCAGNCCCAGCTCCAGCTATATAGTATATCCTGGAAGTAGAACTTCAGCAGGGCTTCAGAAAAGTTGGAAGTAAACGTGAATTGACTATATAGTAAACCGCCACCTGTCCTTTCCTCTAAATCTATATCTTGCCTCGTTTCTGCAATTTAACCGTTTACTCTGCTCTGATTGGCTGTTGCCCCACGCACCTGCACAATAAATTAAATATAACTATTTCCTTTGCGCAGGATGTCAGGAACTCTCAAGCACACGAGCTGTTGTGCGCAGTTGCGTGTCTACAGTTTCGGAAACATGGCGGTCAATTCTTGTGCGCACGGCCCGTGTTTTGTGGTGACTGTCATGCTTTCAATTGTAAACCAAAGCTTTACTGCTGTCGAGCAGTGAGATCACTGATGGTCCAGCTGTGTTCGTCAGCAGTACCGGAACAAACAGCCTCCACTAAACCGTAAATACTTTCGTCAGGGGTATTCTCTAAAGTCAAGGAATGGGGGTTATGACTCCCGCCCACCTAAAGCTTTTTTTCCGCCGTTGAGGCAGAGAAGCGCGGGAGCGCTAAGGGCGACAGTGTCACGCGCATCAAGTACCCCCATCGCCGCTAAGCGCAAGGCTCTGAACTGGCGTGCAGTGTTCTCGTGAGGGAGTGAAGAGATTTGGGCGGCTCTTTAACATCGAGGTCTTGAGAGCCGATGAAGGTGAAGCGAGGTGAGTATGGAGCGGCGTCGGAATGCAAAGGCGGGGGGAAACGGGAGATCCCCGAGAAAACCCGCCGGCCAGCGGCATCGTCCGGCGCGATTCCCCCATGCAAAACCCCGTCGGGAATCGAACCAGGTTCGCATAGGTTGGGGACGAGTATTCTAACCACTACACCACCGCGGCCCCCTAGTATTCTCGTCGCACTGCGTGTACCTATGGGCCTTTCAGCGGTGACCCTGTAATTGTATTGATGGAAAGTCTGTAGGAAGGTTCAATGTAGTGCCCTTGAGTGGTTTTGTATGGATCTGGAGCGTATATCTCAAATGCGTGTTCTTTTCGTAGATCAGCACATTGGACGCACGTTTAACAGTTTCGTTGGAAAATGTGTATTTAAAACACTCTGCAGCGCAGTTCAAGCGCCAGGTAGGCGGGAGCCTTTAATAATAAATTTATCACACTTTATTTCGCTCCTCTAAGAGATTTCTTACGCACAATAAACACACCAATACTTGATGAAAATAAACCGTATTCACATCTGTGAATATTTCGGAGACCCTACGACTTGTATCGCGTGCCGATATCTCTGCAGCTCCAGTAAACACGGTACTTTCAGTGATCAATGTAGCCTCGCGCAGGGAGCCATCCGGTGGCCCGGGGAAACCAGTGACTCTGATCATCGGTACTCGCCAGCAGAATATCGAAACAATAGCTGGCATTACTGAAATCTTGGCCAGTGAAATCTGCGAGTGAAAACCAACGGACTGAACTGCAGACCGTTGCTCTCGTGAGAAAATCTCGCAACTCCAAAAACTTGTAGGCTTATTTTACAGGAGAGAGAAGAACAAAATAACTTTAATTACAAAAACAATTTTATGTTTTTTTTAACACAATTTTTATTTATTTAAACAAATTTACATTAAAATAAGTAGTGGGTGTACGAGTTTTACGCTGTTTGCAATGAAATCTCATAGTGGATTTAAAAGGTTCCCTTTTTTTGTTTGCAGATCATTGTTAAACGTTTCTGGAGATATGGGCTTTCCGTAATCGATTGGTTGATTTTATACAGTTAGAATAGCGTAAAAACCTAAATAAAATTCTCCCACCAAGGCAAACCGGGTTCAATCCCCGGCCGGGTCACTTCCGGACTTTCGCTAGTGGGAGTCGTGCCGGACGACGCCGCTGGTCAGCGGGTTTTCTCGGAGATCTCCTGTTTCCCCTGTCCTTTCACTCCGGCGCTGCTCCATTCTCACCTCATTTCACTCTCATCGGCTCTCAAGACCTCGTTAAGAGCCGCATCAAATATCTAAACCAATCAACCAAAATAAAAATGTAGTTATCAAGTTTTTGACGAGGGTAACGAAGTGCCACATCGTACTTTCTAAAAGGTACTTTCCTCCTATTGACTTGAAAAAAATTATAATGCTGAAATTAAATAATCTAAAAGCTCTCTTGCAGTTGATAAACTATCTTCATTGCCATCATATTGGTCTATTGTTATTTCAATGACATCAATATTTTTGTTAATGTTTTACAACCATGCTGTTTTTATTTATTTTTTATAATGTCAATTACTATATTTCACAAAGATCCACGCTCCTGGCCCTGTGTTGCTGTGATGTAGTTCATGGCGTGCTTATGAAACTAATAATAAATTTAGTAAGTAGATAAATGGAATTTACCACGTTTACAGGACACTCCACGGGTAGGAAGTATAATCTCAGCAGATCTTACAACAGTGATAATTAACCAAAAACTTATCACAGCAAACTGACAAACTTAAATGCTTGTATTTTGCACGTAATTAAGACATAATCTGTTCACGGTTAACTAAATACTTTTAAAATCAACCTTTGAAAAATGTCACTGCCCCTACCTGCATATATTTTAAAGAAACACTTACGGGCATGCGCTCAGTAAAGTTGGTAACGACGGAGGGTAGGCAGGTCTATATCGCCACGTTGAATTTGTTAGGTAAGCATTTGTAAAAAGTGAGAATATTTATTTTTCTTTCTGTTTTTTTCAATGCATATAAGTGCAGGAATTAGCAAGTATGTAAAGTATTTACTTTCGCCCCCAGTTTCACTTGACCGACGTATGGATGAAGTGATCAGTCTCATGGCTATGTTGATTTTACGTACGAAGGAAGAATACACAATGCCCATATAAGTACAGAGTACCATAAGCACGGCTTTTAAAAGTAAAGTGCTGAGTTTGCCGCGTGAACAGCCCAGGTATGCGTGGCGAGAGGAACCACTGAAGCAGCGAGAACCCATCATCAATCTCCACTTTACCAGGCGACATTTCTAGAAGACGCCGATGGCAACGCGGAATTATCGGTCCGTCCCGCCCCAAACGAAATTGAAGTACGTTTCATTCCTTTCTCGCAACCCTCGCGCGTCGAATGAAGAAGGGAGGCGAGTAGGGGCGGCGTTCTCTCTCCTCTTCAAACTCTTCTTCGNCGTCGAATGAAGAAGGGAGGCGAGTAGGGGCGGCGTTCTCTCTCCTCTTCAAACTCTTCTTCGCTTCTTCGCGCCGTTTCCTCTCGGTTGCAACTCAAATGCGTGTCTGCGCTGGAACGCGGTCTGAGAGTCTTACATATATATTCTGCCTGTATCTTGTTATGACTGGGCGTGGACCACCACTTCAATTTTATTTCACTTCGCTTTTACTTCCTTCTTTCGTTATTCATTTTAACCTTTCATGTTTGGTTTTTCGTTTTATCCACCTCCCTCCCTCCTCTACNCGCTTCTTCGCGCCGTTTCCTCTCGGTTGCAACTCAAATGCGTGTCTGCGCTGGAACGCGGTCTGAGAGTCTTACAGATATATTCTGCCTGTATCTTGTTATGACTGGGCGTGGACCACCACTTCAATTTTATTTCACTTCGCTTTTACTTCCTTCTTTCGTTATTCATTTTAACCTTTCATGTTTGGTTTTTCGTTTTATCCACCTCCCTCCCTCCTCTTCACGATCCAGTCGTGTGTATCCCCGTCAGTATAATGTATTGCCGATCTCCATATACACTGAAGAGCCGAAAAAAACCGGCACACCTGCCTAATATCGTGTAGGGCACCCGCGAGCACGCAGAAGTGCCGCAAGACGACGTGGCATGGACTCGACTAATGTCTGAAGGTATGCAGGAGGCAATTCACACCATGAATCCTGCAGGGCAGTCCACAAATCCTATCTGCGCCAATTTGAGAAAGGGTTGCACGTCTGTCACGTTTGATGATTCTCGTCAGTCGTCGTTTGTCCCGTTCTTTCACGATCTTTTTCCGGCCGCAGCGATGTAGTAGATGTGGTGTTTTACCGGATTCCCGATATTCACGGTACACTCGTGAAATGGTCGTACGCGAACATCCAAATGTTATCGCTACCTCGGAGATGTTATGTCCCATCTCTCGTGCGCCGACTATAAGACCACGTTCAAACTCACTTAAATCTTGATAACCTGCCATTGTAGCAACAGTAACCGATCTAGCTGCCGACTGCATCGCGTTACTCTGATTGGTTCCATACCTCTGTTATTTGCATTCGCACGCTTATACCAGTTTTTTTTTGCTCTTCGGTGTAATTAAAAGAGCCAATACTCGCAGATAATAATTCCAGTGAATTTAGGGAACGTACCTATAAAGAACAGCAGTGTTTAATCGTAAATTTACGGATGCTTCATTTAAGGCAGTAACATAAATTATGTAAATATATGGAAATGATTGCGTAACTTCAAAGAAATTTCCGTGCGAGTACGAAAATTTCCATAAATTTGAGAATTACATTTTCTGTTGTTTTCGTTTATTTAAAGTGTCGCCTAAAAAAACCGTTATGAATTCGTCAATATGAGCAAAAGCAAAATAAGTTAAAAATTAAAACGTGTCCTCAACAGAGCTTTGAACTCGAAAGGAAATTGTTATGAAACAGGCGCCAGTTTTCCGATCTACATTAAAAAAAAATTATGCTTACACGTTTACAGACAAAAAAACCGTGTTTAGTTTTTCGTCTTGTTGCTGGTTTCGGAATGCTACTGTCTGTTGCAAACGCTTTTTTTCTTGTTCGTTTTTAATTTATAATGTGTAAAGGGTGTATATCTCTATTGTCACAGGAGTCCTATTTTCTGACTGTGGCGGTGACGGGAACTTCTTTCACGGCGAATGGAGAAGCTTCCGTATTTTTTATTTACTGATATTAGTTCTGTGTGTTGNGGGTGAAGTGAAATCTTTATAGTGTTACCAGTTTTTGAGCCACAAACTGTATTCAGCATTAATTATAGAAATTTGTTCTCTGACAAGGCATAATATATCACTCAAGGACTGCATAAATGTAATATCAATGGAGCACCTTAATTTTATTTACCGTGTGGAATAAATGGTAACTAAATTACAAATAATTATCTAAGAATGACTACAGGAGCTACAGGTATAGAGGAAGTAAAACGATAATAGTTCTACGCCCTAACATAGTTATATTATCAAAAAACTAAACTAAGACATAACAAATGGTAACAAATATACAAAATCCAAGATACCTTACAAGTATCACCACTGTTGCCGTATATCAACACTACATTACCGTAAAAGACACCGTTACTTCACTGAAAATTTAACACCACTTCACGGACGGCTGTAATGATAGTAAAATAGTGTAGGAATGTAGTGTCTTTTATTAATGTCGCCCACTTGTCTGCCCTTATACTCTGTGCCATAAACAACGCTACAAATTTTATTTAAATTTGTCTTGAACGCGGTACATTAGCCATATTAGCCAGCGTGTCCCACCGAAGAAATGCGAGAGAAACTATTTGCGATTTTTCAAAATAAATGTGTTACGAATGTTTACACGTCTACATTAATTCGCACGAGTAGTTTGTTTACGGTTCATCTGACAATTTTTAAATGAACCTCTGAAATAATATTCCCTGCACAACGACTGGCACGTCTAGAGAAATGTGGCGTTAAATTATGATATAAGTTCCACGTACGTAAGTTTCTTTTTGAGAGGATTCATTACATGTGCCTAAAACTTTAAAATGTATTTACAACGTGCATAATACTTCATGTATTTTATTTTCCAGCAGTCTGTTAATAAAAATGTTTTCAATAAACTATGATTCTATAATGACGAGAATAATGCGACTTTTCTGTTATATTATTTTCATATGCAATCAAAATAACTGTTTTTCGAGCATATTCGGTAATGAAAAGACTAGCACGATTCCATGGTGACACACACATAACGGGCGTATACTGCGATTGTTACTTCCCTAATGTCGCATACTGATATGTAAATGTCACACTTGGTTCTCCAAGGCTCGTAAAANACGCTTGCGTATACAGAAACGTACGGAAGAACTTACGAAAGCTTGTCAACTCGGAACTCTTTCGTCTCCGTGAATCCATGTGGCCTATAGGAATCGAGTATTTCGTTCGATGATGTTCGTTTTCGTAACAATTGTGGTTTACAAGAAAACGAGAGCATGGATTTGGAGTGTTTTCTTTTAATAAACAGAAAGCACGCATTGCTTGGAGTGTTAAACGTAATACAACTATTAATAATTAAAAGCGTAACGTTATAAAACATACGTCGGCAATTTTCAACTGAAAAGGTTGTTTTTTTATTTATTTCGTTGTTGTTTGCAGATCGTTACGTTTTAATGTATGTATTGCAGAAGAGCTGAAAATCATCCCGATTCGTTCGCATATTCCATTTACATGTTCCATTTCCATTTCCTTAGGCATCCGTAAAGAGAGATTTGGAATGCTCTTAATATCAAGGAACAAGGTCTTGAGAGCCGATGAGGGTGAAACGATGTGAGTATGGAGCAGCACCTGATCAAGGGCGGGGGAAACGGGAGATCCCCGAGAAAACCCACCCACCAGCGGCATCCTCCGGCACGATTACCACATGCGAAAGTCCGGGAGCGAGCCCTCCGGGAATCGAACCCGGTTCGCCTACGTGGGAGGCGAGTAGTCTAACCCCTACACCACCGCGGCCCCTTAGCCATCAGTGTATTGTATAGCGGGCCTTGCACTATGATATCTTTGACAATATTTACTCAGATACATGCAATCTGCAAGAGTTTTTTTTCTCAGAAGAAAGCAATTATTTCGATTAAATATGATAAAGAGTAGAGATAGTGATTACTAATCAGAACATCTTGACGCAAAACTTGAAGGCCATGGGCAGACGCGACTTCGATGGGTACAAGCGAACGACTCTGCTTCATAAACAGTATCGCACTTGAAAGAGAGAGTGGGGTTTACTCTCCGCGTAAATGCGATTCTTTAAATCAGGAGTACCAGAACAAACTAACTTAGCTGGATGACTGTAACTACCATTTTTAAAGAACTTTCCAAAAACAACCAAGAGAATTTCAACCCTAAATAAAAGCAGTCGAAAGCGTTGGTTTGGATTTTTTGTAGTAGTCTTTAATACAAAAACACTTCATATGCATTTTAATTTTCTGTATTCCCAGTTCCGCAAGAATTTTGCTTAACCGACATGAAATTATTTTCTCGGCGAAACTGGTCGGAAAATTGAGCAACTTCTCAAATGTCCTTTTTTTTTTAATCTGTTCCAGCCAACGGTCTCGCAAAGCTGGATGTTTAGGAGCCAATGCGGAAAAGGAGAAAGTGTTTCTTGTCTGGTAGAAGGGGGGGGGGAAGATACTGTTGAGTCAGATAAAAATTCACTGGGCATTCTCCGGGCGTGAGTCACGTTCAACTTCACAACTCGTTAAATGTGGAACTTATAATCTGAGGCTGTGGTGGTCATCTCGCTGTAGATTAAGTACTTACTTTGACCTCGTTATGGCACGGACGACTTTATTCTTCCAACACCATTGGAGCTGCCACGTAGAGTACGCCACGGAAAATTAGAAACAAAACGAACCGTTCTATAACGTAAAACATTACAGATAATTTGGTGTGTGTGTGTGTCCACACACACCCCTACACATGTATATTCACGTCCTTCGGCATATACATCATCTTGCGTCGTAATGAAATGTTTAAATTTACGTCATAATAAATAGCTGAACAGAAATGCATCACTCTGGAAAAACATTTGCTCACAGTTAGCAAAACCGTTTACATACAGCTGCCCTTTCTTGGGTCGTCTATTAAACATTCGCTTCGGTAACGTTGGCTTCGTGAGAGATGGAGGTCTTAATCAAATAAAATATATAAATTTATTTTCTTGATTTATATACAATGATATGCAACTGTCTGTTCCTACTGTTAAAGCTCATTATTTTTACCAATGAGTGAAATTTTTACGGTAATCTCGATTATAAATAAAGTCCTGGCCACTGACTTTATAATACATACAGTCGCAATCTTCATTCACTATAAAATCAAAATGTCCACTGGCATACATTTACATCAACCAAATGTCCGCCATTCGAAAAACAGTCCCACTTTCTAACAGTCCAGCCAGTCAGTTCTAGTCTCTGCTCTCCCATTGGTCGCACAATGCACTCGCCGGTCACTGCTTCATCGCCCATCTTCTTCCAGCTCGCCCACGTCGAACAAACTCAACACTAATGGCCACTCAAGACCGCCGACACAGAGGCAGGCCGCAGCCTTTATATAAGGTGGCCTGGCCCAGAACGTTCTTCGCACCTCGCGTCGCGCCGATGTAGGTGACGACCAGAAAATTCTTGCAGTGGCTCCAGAGTAGTTGATTCTTCCAGCAGGCGAGAGAGACGTCAGTCAAGCAAGCGCTAACCAAGCATGTGTGGAGACCCTCCCTCTCTCTTCACAGGCCACCAATGACGTTATGAGGTAGGAGAAGGACAGTCACTTAGCCTTCTGCGAGGAGGAGGCGAATATGAACCAGCCCACGTGTTGACGAGGTCGCACATGGTAATATATGGGTTTCTAAAAACCTGTGTACACTTCAATTAAAGTGTTTAGCGTTAATTCATATCCCACGCACTTTTAACACTTCCAACACTTGGGGAAATTACGTTGCGAAAGTATCGCTTGCAACAAGCTAGATGCGAAACATATATGTGTATGTAAAGAGTTGTTTATTGCTTTCGCTGTCTCTCCTGTTCAGTTAACCATAGAGAGCCCATCTGGTGTACCGATGAATGGTTGTTGATGGCCCGCTATGGTCAAGGGCGTGGCCATATTTACGCCCGCCTATAACAACAGCAAACCAAATAAGTATAGTTCATAAATTTATCTAGATAATTTTCGTATTTTATGGTCGAGCGTTATTTTGCATCATCACTGTCGTATTTTTGAGGGACATATTTCTCAACTTACGCTCCTTGCTTACCAGACTTGAGAATTAAATAGATCACATGAATGCGTGAGATTTTGAAATTCTGGGAATATAAGTAAATGGTTGCCCGTATGGCATTATGGGCACAGTATTGAAAAATAAAAGTTAGGTGAGCATTTACACTCGTATAAATAATTAATATAGTCTATTCGCGGCTCCTTCAAACTTTTTTTAAAACGAACCTTTGAAAAATTACCCCATGTATGACATGTTTGGTTTTTTTTTNTCGCGGCTCCTTCAAACTTTTTTTAAAACGAACCTTTGAAAAATTACCCCATGTATGACATGTTTGGTTTTTTTTCTTAAATGTCATGTATCACAAGCATTTTGTACTCGTATACACATAAAAGTGCCTTAATATTTTATAGANTTTTTTTTCTTAAATGTCATGTATCACAAGCATTTTGTACTCGTATACACATAAAAGTGCCTTAATATTTTATAGATAAATTATATTATATTTATAATTAATATGAATTAAAAACAGAGAGAGAATGTGTGTGTTGGTAATGCCTAGTAAGAAATAGCTCTCACGTATAATGTTGTTAAATTGAGTGCGCACGAATGCGGTGCGTTGTCCCTTTGATGCAATTTTCTAGACTAGGTTAAACTTTGTTTGCACGAGGCGGAGGAATATCTTGGAAGTAGAAATTTAACAGGGCTTCAGAAAAGTTGGCAGAAACCGTGAATGGACTGTAGGTGAATGCCTCCGTTACTCATTCTCCCTGACATTAATTAAGAATCTTTAATTGAACGGTGCATTAATAAAAACGCTGAACATTATAACGTCGGAGAGACAGTCTACCCGTGATTTTTTTTAAATACCTTCGCAATGTTCTGTCAAACGTGAAGCAAACACAAAAGCCATTATTTTTGTTAACTTGCAAATGCCACGAAAATTTTTAATTCAGATATATGCGACGGCAATGACAGGAGTTTGCAAAAGAATTATTGGACAGAGCGAGCTCGAGAATACCACAACTCAGCTGTTCTTAAGAGCTGGCAGCGGTGGTATATTTGTTGCAAGATAGTTGATATCGTAAACATTTTTCTTGATATCGTAAACATTTTTCTCGAATGCCGTTACGAGACGCAGGGTAAAAATGTCGCGAACAAAATCAGAAACATCGCAATTTTATGGTACAATAAAAGTACCCCGTGACTTTATGGTTGCAGGGGAAGTGTTCAAACAAAGGGTTCCTTGATATTTTTAACGGCTCTTAGTGGGGGTAAGTTAATGTGCAGGGTAATAATTTTGATGCCGATACTCTATAAAATGGTTGCCACAGCCTGCCCAAGAAATCTGAATATGCAGCTTTTATTTTATACGGTGTTCCGAGTACTTTCCGAACAGCGACAAGGCCTTATTAGGGAACGCACGACATTCGGAAATGGGGAAAGAATCGTAGAGGGCCTGTATTAAGGAACCATCCCAGCATTCGCGTTGAGTGATTTTGGAAAACCCTATAAAACCGAAATCACGATGGCTAGGACGGGAATCAAGCGTAGGTCCTCCCGAATGCAAGTACAGTTACTATCACTGCACCGCCTCGTTCGGTTGATGCCTGCCAGATATCTCAGGCTTAGCGAATACGTCAAAGATAAACCGAGTAGACACAAGCAGAACTTCCGTGCGTGTTCCGAACTGAAGCCACGCGTCCCCCCTTGTGGCACAGCGTCCTAGCAACCTAGCGCCACGTAACCCACCTATCAGCGCCCGGTGGCTAACCTGCCGGACCAATAGTAAATCACGTATCCTGTCAGACACATCACACACACACTCAATATCAACATAACGATCAATCAGCAAACGGGTACTACTTCATCACAGTGTTACGGTGTGGTCAGGCCTTAGCTGAACGGCTTGCCTGATCACACCTTCAAACATAAACGAGCGGGATTGCAACGCCACCATTTGGTCGTCGACAGTTCCAGGAATCCCCTCCACCGGTCACTGAGCGGGGCCGCAGAACCACGCGCTTGATATAGGCCGTCGTTAACCGTCTCGTCGTCGTCANCCACCATTTGGTCGTCGACAGTTCCAGGAATCCCCTCCACCGGTCACTGAGCGGGGCCGCAGAACCACGCGCTTGATATATCTCGTCGTCGTCAGTCATCTTTAGTCCTTGGGCGACCCGACCAGCCAAGCAGACTAGGAAGATGGGTGTCCGGCCGTCGCTAACCGTCTGCCGTAGAATCAGCCTCCGGCAACATTAACAAGGTGATGACGTTCCAGTTAGGGTTATTTAACATGGCGTGAGTGAAGTAATAATAAACATAATATTAAATTCAATGTAAAGCTCCCCCGGTCAATGGTAACATAAATAATAATTGTATAACCGTAAATTGAAATAAACTCATCAGATACTGTTTTGCTCTACCAAATCATGAGTAATTAATTGAGATACGCCCCCAGCATACTATCATACTTTCATGTACGAATTGGCTGAAAAGCTAGTTCGTAACAACAGGCATAGATCTATACGTAGGGGCAGGTATTTTACGCGAAAATATTTACGGCCATGCTCGACTTCAATATCCTACATCCACAACCACAACTTCCTTTTGGTTATTGGTCGCAAGTCTACGTGAGAAGACATGCTCTTATTTGACTGGGCCAATCGTCCTGAACGTACTGGACGTCCGTGATTCGCGGACAGACACATGAGGCACGCGGCAATTAAAAATAGCCGAACCACGAAAGTGCTTATGAACTAAAGTGTTTTGGGGTACAACTGGTCTTGAACTCTTTTCGCTAAAAACACCTGTATCTATCTATACATGTTGTTTGTTACCTATGACGCCCACGTTGGGCGGGCTAAAATTACAGAGAAAGTGGGAGAAAAATAGAGAGAGATAGAGATAGAGAGAGAGATATAGAGAGATGAGATAAGGTAAGCTGGCACTGTACTTTGTTGCCGCTTCTGTAGTCCTGCCTAGTCTGTGGCCAAGTCGTGGGGAGCCACCGACGTCACGCGGTTTCCGAGGCTCTCGTGCGAACCACCAATCACCACAGGAAGTCGCGGGCGGCAGCTACACGCACCCCAGCAGTCGACGGACGGCTCTCTCCGCTGGTCGTCGCAGTTCACGCACCTTTGTTGCCGCTGGCACCTGGCCCTCGAAATAGCTGCAAGGCCGTCTCTCCCGCCTGCTTGCTCCGTGCTGGCCCGCGCGCAGCTGCCTGCACTTCCGAGGCCGCAGAGCACTGAAGAATACAGAGGTGAAATGGTGGTGCTGACGGCGACCTCCAGCCACGCACACTGGTAGGGGTAGTGACATATCGAGAAAAAGGTTTCCAAACAAGTAGTATTTCAAAGCACTGCAGGGTAGTTTACCTATCTTGAATAGCTGAATTGCTTTTAGACATGTGTTAACTGTCTGCACAAGAATCACGTAGGAGCCGTGCCGATGTTTCCGAATTCTGAGTGGCCCGGTCAAATATGAAAACACGTTCTCAAGCAAACAGCAACCAATGGCAACAGACAAACTGCTGTTGGGTGCTTGTAGTATTGAAGTCTACCGTGTACTAATTTTTGCGCGCGAAAAATCACTAGCTCACACGTAATATGACTGGAACGTTTTTCGCCGATCAGCCCCTCGGAGACTAACCTGCCAGACGAGAGCCCGACAAATTGGAAATATTCCATAACGTGCAATAGCCAATCAGACTCAATGCCCCGTTTCCATAGCTTCGCGCGGCCAATGATCGATAGAGTTCTCTTACATTAAAGGAACCACTACGCCATTTCGCTTCTGGTTACTTCCTTATTCTGCGTCGGGGGCTACAACTCCCGACAGTAGCTCGGGGCGTGGATCTTTCAGCGGGCCCGTCTGGCTGGCAGTGGCGTGTGGTGAACTGCTGCAAGGTAAGCTGGCGTTTACCTCTGTGTTGTACCACGTTGCTTGCTAGTTTACATCTCCACCATTAAAAAGTATCTCGGCAGGTGACGCCACAGGAACTCTATAATGGGTTCCTTGCTTGCTCGTAGTGAGTGGTTGAAATACATTCAGTTTTCCTAGGCTCCACAGTGGTTATTGGTCCCTGTTGCGTGTACCGCGCATGTACAGTAGTGAGCAAACACCAGCTTACCTTGCAACAGCTCACCACACGCCACTGCTCGCTGGAGTATTTTGCGTGTCAAGGGCCGAGAAGGTGGTAGACCTAGGTACGGACATCGCATTCCTCATTAATTGCGTCTACGCACAAGGCACTGAACTGACTTGCAGTCATCTCGTCAACTCGCCTCTTGAGATTCCCAGCGGTGAGGCTATCATTTTGTCGTGTGCTGGCTGTCCCTAAGGTTAGCAGTCTGTTCCTGAAATTTCGTACCAAAGAAATTGATTGTGAAATACCCGTATTGGCTCTTTTCAAGTTAAAAAAAACATACATATTAGATATGGGAATAAAAAAAAAGGAAACTAGGATCCAGACGTGAAAAAGTCTTAAACGCTATTCGTAAGCGTACACAGCTCAAAAATATTGAACAGATTATAATTGGCAACTATACGACTGAACCTCAGAGGTCAATTGGCCGCTTATACCGCGAACTTCAGTCGCACACACCAGCAAAATGGCGTCCCTGGCCAGTAACACGTTGGATTTGCGTGCGCAGCACGCAGTAGCCAACCAGACGCAAGGGCCGTTTTCAGAGTCTCGCGCAGCCAATAAGAAAATGGGCGCGCCCACATCAAAGGAACCGGTAATCTTTGACTGAAGATCTTGTGGGTAAATGCTTATAACTCTCTGCCTTTACAATTAGTTTCTATCTGTTTGCATTGATGCTCGTGCAATGTGCATCGGTTTGTAAATGCGTATAACTATTTTCCTTTACAAGTATTTTTATATGTGCCAAAACTGTATGAAATCAAAGTTACGAGAAAAATACGTAAATGATAAAATATTGATAAACAATGATTAAATAAACTGAAATACGTAAATAACTCATTATATATGATTCTATAAATAAATAAACAATTATTTATTATGAAGCTATATTATAACACCGTACAAATAGACATTATTCAACAAAAAAAATAAATTCACAGATACTGAAATGGATGGTAAAATAATTAATAATCGCATTAATTAAATACCAAAGGCTAAAAAAAAAAACCATTACCAACGGATGCATATTGCACATCGCGTCAAGATAAAAAAAAAAATACACTCGCATAGCTTGAGAACCACAGGAACGATAATGGCAACACTGCTACACACCGATTTAAATAGGTATTTTAAGTAAAATAGTTGTAAGCACTTACCAACCATCACGTACTTCACAAGCGTCAGTTGCTGTATGCTGTGTTAGACTACGCCCGACAAGACCAGGTAGCCCTGGTTAGTGCAACCGAATATCATGCAATTTCCTTACCGACCGATTGAAAGGAAACCATCAAACACAGAGTGCAGCCAACACTCGCGACACCTAGCGGTGGAACACGTCCGAACTGCCCGACGTTGTGCGATCAACTAACATCTCGAGAATCTGCAAGGCGGCTCAGGTGCTCGGCCGATGGCGAGAGCACTGTGCAGGTGTCGGCAATTCGAAGGGATGCTGCATACACCAGCCGAAGGAGAAACGCCAGGCTCCAGAGTGACATGCCAGCCGAGTTACAAGAGGAATTCAATTATACAGTGCAATGTAACAACTTACTTATTTTTAAAAACTATTAACGTGTACTTATTTTGAATACCTACTATTAATAGTGCTAGAAATATAAGCACATTATTTTTATAGAAATAGCATTAACATATTTGAATAATGTTTTAATTTGTTGAAATTTTTTATATTTTTTTGGAATTTTATAATTTTTTTGAATACTTTTTGGAATTTGTTGGTTTTAAAGCCATCCAAGGTCAAAGGCATGGGGTCAAGGTCAAATTCACCCATACACAAGATTACATTTGGGTGACGTCACAATATGGCGGCCGGCGCCGGTTCCAGGTGCCAGTTTTGTCCCATTTAAAATGCATTTTCCTCGACTTCCCATATATATATATATATATACACATATATATTCTACTTATGCTCATTTTATACCTTCGGTATGAGCATATTTTATAAGTNAAATCACAGATACTGAAATGGATGGTAAAATAATTAATAATCGCATTAATTAAATACCAAAGGCTAAAAAAAAAACCATTACCAACGGATGCATATTGCACATCGCGTCAAGATAAAAAAAAAATACACTCGCATAGCTTGAGAACCACAGGAACGATAAGGGCAACACTGCTACACACCAATGCAAACAGATATTTTAAGTAAAATAGTTGTAAGCACTTACCAACCATCACGTACTTCACAAGCGTCAGTTGCTGTATGCTGTGTTAGACTGCGCCCGACAAGACCAGGTAGCCCTGGTTAGTACAACCGAATATCATGCAATTTCCTTACCGACCGATTGAAAGGAAACCATCAAACACAGAGTGCAGCCAACACTCGCGACACCTAGCGGTGGAACACGTCCGAACTGCCCGACGTTGTGCGATCAACTAACATCTCGAGAATCTGCAAGGCGGCTCAGGTGCTCGGCCGATGGCGAGAGCACTGTGCAGGTGTCGGCAATTCGAAGGGATGCTGCATACACCAGCCGAAGGAGAAACGCCAGGCTCCAGAGTGACATGCCAGCCGAGTTACAAGAGGAATTCAATTATACAGTGCAATGTAACAACTTACTTATTTTTAAAAACTATTAACGTGTACTTATTTTGAATACCTACTATTAATAGTGCTAGAAATATAAGCACATTATTTTTATAGAAATAGCATTAACATATTTGAATAATGTTTTAATTTGTTGAAATTTTTTATATTTTTTTGGAATTTTATAATTTTTTTGAATACTTTTTGGAATTTGTTGGTTTTAAAGCCATCCAAGGTCAAAGGCATGGGGTCAAGGTCAAATTCACCCATATACAAGATTACATTTGGGTGACGTCACAATATGGCGGCCGGCGCCGGTTCCAGGTGCCAGTTTTGTCCCATTTAAAATGCATTTTCCTCGACTTCCCATATATATATATATATACACATATATATTCTACTTATGCTCATTTTATACCTTCGGTATGAGCATATTTTATAAGTNATATATATATATATATACACATATATATTCTACTTATGCTCATTTTATACCTTCGGTATGAGCATATTTTATAAGTTATTTAACTTCCTTCGCAATATATTAGGCTAAATGAAATGTTGATCGAAACTTAAGTTATTCTAATTTTAATTACGCATATAACTTTATTTGCACAAAGAATTGGATCTTACTAGTTTTTAACTGAATATTCCCTCGACATAACTTTGTACCGAGTAAAGATTTAAGTTGTTTTGCATTAATCTGTTTACATTAAAATGGCACTCACTCCTAGACTTAGCCTGTAATATAAATGACTGAAATTACACTTTTGGTTATTAATAGGCAAAACATAATACAACAAGCAAGGTGAAATCGACTTACACGAGAATATTGCTCATCTGGCATTTAAGCACTATAGAAATTTTTAGTCAGAAATAAATGTTGATGTAAGGGTTCTGCTAATGTTAGAACTAACTTCATCTTATCTACCATCCGCTACCCACAATTGCTTTCATGAATGTAAAGATATTTACGGGCATATCTTTCAACGACTTAGGTTATAATGTAGGGTTTNACCCACAATTGCTTTCATGAATGTAAAGATATTTACGGGCATATCTTTCAACGACTTAGGTTATAATGTAGGGTTTTAAGTATTTAAAAGTAGCACGCAAATAAAATTTTCTTTAAGAATGGATGTGAAATATTATTTTCTGATCTTCTTTAAAATATGCGAATACGACTACGAAGGTACGGTTTGTTTGAGGTAGACATATAGTTTTTTTCTNCCCACAATTGCTTTCATGAATGTAAAGATATTTACGGGCATATCTTTCAACGACTTAGGTTATAATGTAGGGTTTAAAGTATTTAAAAGTAGCACGAAAATAAAATATTCTTTAAGAATGGATGTGAAATATTATATNGAAAATAAAATATTCTTTAAGAATGGATGTGAAATATTATATTCTGATCTTCTTTAAAATATGCGAATACGACTACGAAGGTACGGTTTGTTTGAGGTAGACATATAGTTTTTTTCTGGTATAGGCTGTGCACGGTAAAATGAGCCCTTATTAAAGCCCTGCTTAAGATCAACTTGTACGCACATTGTGTATCCTTCCGCCGTACGTTAAATTAACATTGTGATGGGATTAGTCACTTTATTCCTGCGTCGGACAAGTGAAACTATAAAATAATTATGAAAGTAAATATTTTACGAATTTGCTTACTCTTATATACTTATAAGCATTATACAAACCAAAAGCTAAGTAAATAATTTCAGTATTCACAGATGTTTACCTAACACTTTTAATTCAACGTTGAGATATGGAACTACTTTCCCTTCGTCGTCACCAACTTTACCGGACGCACACCAGTCAGTGTGCCCATTAAAACATATGCAGATAGGGTAGTGACATTTATCAAATGTTGATTTCAAAAGATCTCAATTAACCGCGAACAGCCTATACGAGTGTGCTCTGCTCCCGCAAGCAGTTTGATGCGCCAGTGTAAGCTGAGTCACCCGCCAGAGGAACAACCAGATGCTTCAACTAAAAATATTACTGTAAATATTTGTGTTGGCGGCGTTGAGCTTGATGGGCACGGCACGTGCAAACGTATGTTATGCGTAGCGGTGTAATAAATTATCTTGGTACGTGGACCTGCGCAATACAGCTCTGACGATAAGCCTTCAGGACGACGGTAAGGTAAGAATTCTAAGTGAAATGACATGTTTCGCATTGATTTTCATGCTTTTCTAATTCCCACTCGTATCTTCCGGATGTGTACCACGATTTCCTGAAACAGTTTTCACAGCGAAAATATGTTTTAGAAATGGCCTACAAAACTTTACATTTCTTTTTGGTTTTCTATTTTTTTTTAAAATATTACATTTTACTTCTTTTTTTTTTTTTTTTGTAACACTGGTCTATGTACAGCTGGTTTTCTAATTTTTTCCCCCACACACTACGAAAAGCTGTATGTATTTTAAAGTGATGCACTTAGGTGCCTATCGGCTCTTGAGGGCTCATAAGGAGCGAGACCACGCGGCGGAGTAGCGGCGGAATGCAAGAGCAGCATAATCGGGAGCTCTCCGAGAAAACACGCCAGAATTTCACAAGTCCAGCATACAGACAGCTAGGATCAACTCTTAACTAATTTCCAGTGAAAAACATATTACGCTTCAGACCCGAGATCTCCATACACTGCAAGTAGACTCGCTAAAAGCGAGACACAAATTTTACTGCCTTGACATAATTTTATATATATACATAAACAAATAAATATTTATATAACGCAAATTAACTCATTTATTAATATGGCCAACTGCAGTTCAAGATCCGGTAAACGTTAGTAATAAAATTCCAATGCTTTTGAGAATAAAATAAACTCACATATATTCTCAATGTTTTTCTTGCTTTTAATCTGTCTTACAAGAACCAAGCCCTCTTTATTACGTGGTCCCAATGGGCTCGGGCCCACAGACACATCCAGTTTATGGGCGCAAATTAGGTGAAAAATGTGCGAGGTAAAATTTTTAATGTTCGATGAATTCATATGCTTTTAATAGCTTCCATTTCAATCAAAACTCTAACGACTGTTTTTAAAAACTTGGTTAATTAGTTTAGTATTTCAATAACTTGTTTAGTGGGCCACATGAGACCGGCTTAGCAATGAGGACATATATAAAATTTTCTGTGAGTAATTGCTCAGCATAAACAAGTATTTTCGGCTCTTGAAAGGATTAATAACGAAAAAAGACCGTCGCCCGACAAAGGAAAGCTCTAGAGTCTCGTGCTTCTTTGCATACAAAGTAATATCACACTGAAACTATACTTCCGTGATATCATTAAGAACTTTGTCCGCAGGAAAACTCAGAAAAGTCCGTTAGCTTGAAATAAACGAATAATACTTTTAAAAAAATTAAAAACGATTAACTAAGGTACATAAGATAGTAGCTGTAGACTACATAATATTGTGAAGAGGAAGGAGGATGATCTGTGATACTGTAAAAACTATGTTTACTTNGATCTCCATACACTGCAAGTAGACTCGCTAAAAGCGAGACACAAATTTTACTGCCTTGACATAATTTTATATATACATAAACAAATAAATATTTATATAACGCAAATTAACTCATTTATTAATATGGCCAACTGCAGTTCAAGATTCGGTAAACGTTAGTAATAAAATTCCAATGCTTTTGAGAATAAAATAAACTCACATATATTCTCAATGTTTTTCTTGCTTTTAATCTGTCTTACAAGAACCAAGCCCTCTTTATTACGTGGTCCCAATGGGCTCGGGCCCACAGACACATCCAGTTTATGGGCGCAAATTAGGTGAAAAATGTGCGAGGTAAAATTTTTAATGTTCGATGAATTCATATGCTTTTAATAGCTTCCATTTCAATCAAAACTCTAACGACTGTTTTTAAAAACTTGGTTAATTAGTTTAGTATTTCAATAACTTGTTTAGTGGGCCACATGAGACCGGCTTAGCAATGAGGACATATACAAAATTTTCTGTGAGTAATTGCTCAGCATAAACAAGTATTTTCGGCTCTTGAAAGGATTAATAACGAAAAAAGACTCGTGCTTCTTTGCATACAAAGTAATATCACACTGAAACTATACTTCCGTGATATCATTAAGAACTTTGTCCGCAGGAAAACTCAGAAAAGTCCGTTAGCGTGAAATAAACGAATAATACTTTAAAAAAAATTAAAAACGATTAACTAAGGTACATAAAATAGTAGCTGTAGACTACATAATATTGTGAAGAGGAAGGAGGATGATCTGTGATACTGTAAAAACTATGTTTACTTNATAGTAGCTGTAGACTACATAATATTGTGAAGAGGAAGGAGGATGATCTGTGATACTGTAAAAACTATGTTTACTTTAAAACTGCTTCTCTAAGTTATAAAAATGCACTTGGATCCAAGAGTTGCCGGTTGCCAGTCCGAAACATGGTGGGTCTAAAAGTGGTGGATAATGAAAGGCACTCCAAATGAGGGCAAAGGGAGTAAACCCTTCCGAAACAAAACTTACATACTGATGTTATGTTTTTTTAGGGGAGGGGGTGCCAACTTATTCGGTTCCCAGGGCGCAATGAAAAAATATATATATATTGTGGCAGCACAAAGTGTTTTGTTGGCATTAACCCTGCCAGATATTTTTGTGGTGGTCACAAAATACTTTGGTTGTCACCATTAAACTTTCGTAGTCATTAAACATTTATTTTGTGGTGACTACAAAAAATGTTGTGTTCACAGCAAAAAGTTTGGCAAGGCGTGCGGCACAATTTTTAAAAACATGCTTAGTTCCACCACATCAACACCTATCATGGCTAAAAGAAATAACTTTTGGGTAATTAGAAATTCCTAAGCCGAAGATGATAGGTTGAATATCCTCTTATATATACAATTAAATTTAAATGGGATACGGTCGATTTGGCATTCCATTGGCTGACATGCAGCCAATAGCTAACGCTCTACAGTCTCTACAGTAAATTCGTATGGTGTGTGTGGTAAAAAAGAACGGTGGTAAGTGGGAATACCGAAATAAATTTAACGAGCATTCCTATAGCGGTGGATATACGCTCAATTCTAACTCGCCTATAATCTCTGTAAATGTAAGCGCATCTCAAAGTATTAACGCTAAACAATTGGATTAAGTCTACACGGTATTTTGAAGACAACACAGAAAAAAACAGCAATAGCAAATAGCTGTTTATGCCAGAGATATATTTTTATTGTAGGATAATACCTTCGGTCGTAACGAAATGTACAAATTCACGGCGGTACCAATATCTCAACAGAAATGCATCACCCTGAAAAAAAAAAAATTTTCACACGAGCTGGCAGACACTATTTTCCAATATTTGCTCGCCTTAGATTTTATATACTGGGTACCAAAAACCAAGATACTTCAGTTAACTAGTTTAAAGTTAAGTCACGTCCTACGAGCTCTTAAGTGTCGATGTTCACGCTAATTCATAGCAATTCCATAGTTATGAAGATGAGCATTTTTAGCTAATCATGTTAAACAGAAATTAGCCTACGAGACAAGAACAGAATTTATCTTTGGCGGTCGCCACTTGTGTAGTTCTACTATTAAAAAAAATTTAAAAAAAAGTTAGGATGATGACGTTGTCAAACCGGAAGCAATAAAAATGTTTTAAGTGTACAGTGAGGAGCAGCACACTAGACCGTGTCGAGACAGATGTGTCCCAGGCATACAGGACGCGTGTGTGTGACACGGTCGGTAATATGGTTAGCGCTGTTAAATGAAGACGTACAGATTGACAATGGTGGTCTCAATTATCATCGCTGTTGTTGAGAAAAACGAAGCCAATTACTCGGTGCTTTACGACCAAGCGATCAAAACGATTCCGTGAACTATTTCACCGCTCTAAGACATCGCGAGGTAAACGAAGGCAAGTTTAGGGCTCGAACTACTGCACAGTTAGGAATTTCTGTAGATTTACGGAAACTCTTACGGAGATGTAGGTTTAGGTCACGGGAAAGCCACTTCGTAATGACGAACAACGTAAATGAGCCCTGTAAATATAAAATACGGAAGCTCTTCGTATTCTTGTCTCTTCGATTTTGAGACACGAACAATGCAGATGATACCTGAAGCGTATAAAATCTCATCTTCGCAACACTACGTGGTGTAAAATAGTAGTAGGCGAGTGGAAAACCACTCATGGAGTGCCAATTCTTTGATTCTTTTTCAAATTCCGCTACAGGACAAAACCTTCTGTACACACAGTGAAACACGCACGTAAAGAAAACAAAAAAATATTTTCGTAAGCTCGTTTTATAAACCGCAATAGATGAGAGGAGGCGGGGAAGCGCTACGATTAAACGTCTTCGGCTCGCCGGAAATGAAGAGGAGGGAGACATTCTTGGCAATCTGCGTCGACTCTATAAACAGTGTCATTACGCTTTTTTCAACACACTCTTTAATTTTTCTTTCTTTTTACTTCAGAGAGTAACGAAAAACATTCTACGACACTTATGTCAAAGACATTAGTTAAAATTATATTAAAAATAAATACTTATAAATTTGACGCAAATGTTGAAACATTTTAAAAATTACAGTTATTATATGGATTTTAACATTAATAAATCCTGAAAAANTTTTAAAAATTACAGTTATTATATGGATTTTAACATTAATAAATCCTGAAAAAGTTATAAAAAATTATCTTCTTTACTGCACAACTAGAATATAAAAAAATTGCAGCAGAAATTATGTAAAATTAGGCCAGATTTTTATACGTATATTGACGNCTGCACAACTAGAATATAAAAAAATTGCAGCAGAAATTATGTAAAATTAGGCCAGATTTTTATACGTATATTGACTAATTTCTTCAAACAATTCTGGTTTATTACTTAGCACCTTTCAAATATGATTTATCCAAACTACACTTTTGAAATAAATCTTTGAAAAAGTCAATGTCCCTTCTTGGATATATTTTAATGGGTAGACTGACTAGCATGCACNATATATTTTAATGGGTAGACTGACTAGCATGCACCCAGTAAAGTTGGTAACGTCGGAGGGAAAGTAGTACCATGTTTTAACGTTGAATTAAGAGTCTAAGAAAACATTAAAAATACTGAAATTATTTTATTTGCTTTCTGTTTTGTTTATGCATCCGAGTGTAAGAATCAGCGAATATGTAAAACAATTACTTTTCCTATCATTTCACAGTTTCGCTTGGATGGTGCATGAAAAAAAGTGATCAGNAGCGAATATGTAAAACAATTACTTTTCCTATCATTTCACAGTTTCGCTTGGATGGTGCATGAAAAAAAGTGATCAGACCCATGACAATTTTAACTCTACATATGGCGGAAGAATGCACAACGTGCATACAAGTAGATCTTTAGCAGGGCTTTCAAGTGCTCCGTTTACCGTGAACGGCCTCTCCTTCTCCCTTCCTCTCCCTCTCCCGCTCCCTATCCCTCTCTCTCTCTCTCTCTCTCTCTCTCTCTCTCTATATATATATATACATATATATATACACACAGTCTAATTATTATGACCGCCTGCTAGAAGTGCCATCTGCAGCGCGTAGCCCATGACGTATGGCCCGTGACGTGGGCTGGTGAAGCTGGTATACAGGATGAGTATAAAATAATACCCCAACTTTGAAGGTCTATAATATCAAAACCGAACCACCTACAACCTTAATTGACCAATAAAATGAACCGCGGAACCGTGAAGTTGGTTTACCATGCATTCATCAATGTTCAATGTGACCACCACGAACGGCCCGAACGACATCTACGCGATAATCAAACTCGTCCCACGCTTTTGTCAGNAATGTTCAATGTGACCACCACGAACGGCCCGAACGACATCTACGCGATAATCAAACTCGTCCCACGCTTTTGTCAGCATGTCCGGTGTTACGGTTTGAGTGGCGTCCGTAATTCTCGTTTTGAGGTCGTCAATCAATGGTGGACGAAACACTTGATCTTTTATGTACCTCCATAGAAAAAAATCGCACTGGGTAAGATCCGGGCTTCTTGGGGGTCAGTAATGAAGAGTCTGGTCACCAGCTGCTCCTTGAACAATCCAGTGTTGCGGCAACGTCTCGTTTAGGTGTCTGCGAACAGCTAAGNGTACCTCCATAGAAAAAAATCGCACTGGGTAAGATCCGGGCTTCTTGGGGGTCAGTAATGAAGAGTCTGGTCACCAGCTGCTCCTTGAACAATCCAGTGTTGCGGCAACGTCTCGTTTAGGTGTCTGCGAACAGCTAAGTGCCAATGGGGTGGCGCACCATAAAGGAAACATCAGACCGTCTCCTTCACATTGACGTGTCGAATGCGAGCTCGCTACCCCCTCACCACCTCAAGCCGAGAGTTACGAACGCCATCCAAACCATAACACCGGAAATGCTGACAAGAGCGTTGAACGAGTTTGATTATCGCGTAGATGTCGTTCAGGCCGCTCGTGGTGGTCACATTGAACATTGATGAATGTATGGTAAACCAACTTCACGGTTCCACGGTTCATTTGATTGGTCAGTCAAGGTTGTAGGTTGTTTGGTTTTGATATTATAGACGTTCAAAGTTGGGGTATTCTTTTATACTCAACCTGTTTAATGCGACCGACAGGCTGGCTGTACACAGTGCGCTTCCTGCTGTCATGGGTAGGGGAAGCGATTTAAAAGAGTTGCAAAAAGGGATGATCATCGGCTTTCGGGCCAAGGGGGGCAGCCCTTCGGAAACAGCGACGTTTATGAACTGTTAATGTGCCCCTGTGGTCAAAGGTGTATCCGTGAGTGGGCGGATGGCACCATTGGGAATAACCATCGTGGAAACTGCGGAGCTTCACGCGCCATTGATGTCAGAGGTAAACGTCGACTACGACGGTGCGTGAAGGCCAACCGAAAGGCTACAGTGTAACAGTTCACCATCCAAATGAACCAGGGGGCATCCAGACACGTGTCTACCGCAACAGTTCAGCGAACCCTTCTGCGAATGGGACTCCGGAGTAGACGGGAGGGTGACTGCACCCATGCTAACACTGGTGCATCGACGTAATTTGCTTAACAGTATGGAGACTGGACCGCTGCTGAATGGCGACGGGTAGCCTTCTCAGAGGAGTCACATTATCAGTTGCATAGAACGTATGGGCGTCAGCGTGTCGGGGCGTGAAACGTCGGAGAACCGACACCCTGCATCCATTGCTGGACGAACACAAGGCGGTGGGGGCAGTGTTATGGTCTGGGGAATGTTCTCGTGGTATTCTCTAGATTCCATAATCCATGTGGAAGGCACTCTTGATCAATTTGGTTATGAATCCATTCTCGGCGATCATGTCTACCCGTACATGATGATTGTCTTTTCTCGGGAGGATGGGATCTTCCAGCGCGATAATGCGCCTTGCCGCGCGGCTAGAAGTGTCCGCGCGTGGCTGGAAGTGTACGATAAAGACTTCAAAGTTCTTCCCTGGCCCCCAAACAGTCTCGATCTCAATCCAATTGAACATCTGTGGGACCAACTCGATCGTCGTGTTCGCCGTCTTGTCTCCTCCACCACGCGCCCTTCAACAGTTGTGGGATGCACTGAAGACAGTATGGCTCCAGATACCCGAGCAGACATATCAGCACCTGACTGAGTCACCGCCAGCTCGTCTAGCTGCTGTCCGTGCTGCGAAGGGCGGTTACTCTGGACACTAGCAGGTGGTCATAATAATGTGATTCCACTTGTGTGTTCGTGTGTGTGTGTTCTGAAGTACTCTCTGCTTGTGTCGTACAGCTTGAGACTCCTCAACGTGCAGCACGGCCTCCTGCATGCAGCGAGAGCCTCGCGGGGTCTGGCGTGTTTATTTCGAGCGATTGCATGCGACAGCGGAGACCGTGCGCCCAGATAAAGATAGCTTATTACCCTCCGAAGTCGTTCTCCTCTCCACGCTGACAAACTGGAAATAAAACCTCAACCGGAGCCTTGTTCCCTTTGTCTCTCTTCCTTTAGAAACTCTCGTCTATGCTTTATATAAAAGAAATAATTAAATTTTCTTTGAGACGCCCGTCTACCTCGAGCTGTTTTCCGCATTTGAGGCTGAGAAGCGCGGGAACGATAAGGGCGACGTTGCCACGAGCATAAAGTCCTCCATCACCTCTACGTGCAGGGCTCTAAACTGGAACGCAGTTTCCCCATCGTGCTGCCTGTACCTATGGGACTTTTAAAAGGTGACGGTGTCATTTTAATGGTGTTGCGTCTGCATCAAGGTTCAATGCAGATCCCTCGAATGCTTTTGTATGTACCAGACCTGAGTTGAGTGAGTGAAGAGATTTGGGGTGCTCTCTCTTAACAGCGAGGTCTTGACAGCCAATGAGGGTAAAGCGAAGTGAGTATAGAGCGGCGCCAAAATGAAAGGACAGGGGAAACGGGAGAACCCCGGGAAAACCCGCCGAGCAGCGGCATCGTCCGACACGATTCCTACGTGCGAAAATCCGGGAGCGACCCCGCCGGGAATCGAACCCGGCTGGCCTATGTGGGAGGCGTGTAGTCTAACCACTACACCACAGTGGCCCCATTTGACCCGGTTATTCTGAAATACACCGCTTTGAGAAAGCCGTTTTTTCGCTGTGTTTGAGAGCTCTTTCGTGCGTGACGTCTTGAAAGAAATCGCCAGGCGAGACTGTACTCCCCGAAAACAATTAAATCATAAAAGCGGTCATCTATTTCTTGAAAAGCGAACTTACCAGCATCTGGATAAAATATTCTTGCACCACGTAATATTCGACTACAACGCGTGGTCTTGCCTACACTAGAGGGCCCCCAGAAGTGAAATTATATTTCTTATGTAAATCACCGCTTTGGGCACAATCATTGTGCCATTCAAAAACACAGTTATACCAGCGCATGTAATTTAACAATAATATGTGTCTGTGATTGTTACTATCTTACGTCAAAATTAAGTGAGATTAACTGTCAATGTACCAGACATTCTCATAGTATAATATATAATTGTACCTCCTGTGATAGTAAGTGAAGTGAAGTGAAGTGAAGAGATTTGGGCGGCTCTTAACAACGAGGTCTTGAGAGCCGACGAGGGTGATTGAGGTGACTATGGAGCAACGCCGATATCAAAAGGCAGGGGAAACGGTGAATCCCCGAGAAAACGCAGCCCACATGTGGAAATCCGGGAGTGACCCGGCCGGGTCGCAAAGACGGGAGGCGAGCAGGCTAACCACTCAATCACCGCGGCCCCTGTGATAGTAATGATACCAAATTTGTCCCTAACAGATTTTTTCCCAAGTGTTAATTGTGTATTTTGAATACTAATACATCTTTCATTTGAACTTTTTTAAAATTCATTTTATATAGAGTTGTTCTTTTCACAAGTCATTTTTTTTTTCAAATCTACCATGATTCTTAATAAACACGCCTATTAATTAAGGGAAGGAGGTGGCCTAGCTTCTGTTTAGGATTGGTCACTGAACAAATTTTTGTTGATCACCTGAAACTATTAATATTACACCGGTAATACTAGCTAAACAAACCAAAATATTTTTTCCTTAAATTTTAACTTACTTATTAATATTTATTTTTGAAAACATTATACTGTAGTGATGGAGTTATTTTATTAATTACCATGTACGATCGGTGGCAGTAATCATTAATTACCACATAAGACTACAATATCATGCTTTAAAAAATATGTATTTAAAAATTAGTTAGAATTTAAGGAAAGATTTTTTTTTGTTAGCTTAACGCTCAAAAAATGTTTTTTTTTACTGCACTTACAGGGATTTACTTACTCAAAATCATCGATGATTAACAGAAATATTTATTTTGGGCGTGATGTGGCTACAACCAATTTTTGTCATCGTGTTGATAGGCGGGCAAATATTTTAGCTTCCCACAGTGCTGTCTTCTTTGCAGCCCCCATTGCATTGTGAAGTTCGCCTCATTCTGAGCGCATACCTTAATATATGTTTGATACTGAAGTAAAAGCAATAATATAAATAATGTGTGTGTGCGCGCGCGTGCGTGCGCATATATGTCGCTATAGGCTATTCACGGTAAAGTAAGCACTTTTTAAGTCCCTCCCAGCAAGCATAATAACAAAAAAATTATATTCTAATGTGGCTTCAGCGGTTAACTGTGGAGAGCTATAACTGTGTTTATAAGTCACATGGCAATTTTTTTTCTATCAACATAGGTAAGACGAGATCCTTAGGAAGGATTAGTATGTTGATAAGGACCTTCAGCAAGGTAAATGAGGAAGGACCTCACGCACACACAAAAGTCGAACCCTCCTCAGACGCAGTCAAGGATTCCGGAAGGGGGGAGGGGGAGAACCACTGCTCGGAAGGTGAACCACCGCTGGTTCGGAGTCCTGTCAACTCTTCTCGCCCCATATCTCAAGTGTTATGCACTACATGCAATGCTTGGTTTCGGAATGCAGGTATTTCTGCGAAATGTAATGTAAGCTGGAGCCACAATTCTTGGCGATTCGACACATTACTGAACTTGTTATTTATTACCTTACCGACTGAACGTATATTCTCGAGGTTTATAAATACTCCTGTAGCCTCCTTCACAGACACGAGGTGTTAATGTTAAATGCATAACGGGGCCAGCTTATATCATTACAGAAGTTGCTGTTAACAAGGAACTCCACTAAAAAATTAATTTTAGTATAAGCATACTCGGTTGCCTATCATTCGCGCCTGGTTGGCTATTGCGGCCTTGAAAGACCACCTATTGTCTAGGCCAACAGCCAGTAAGTTAATCACCAGGTGTTCATAGACGAGTGGCGTTTTGCCACGTTGCAAAAAAATTAGGAGGTCATTTGGCTGGCAAGTGCGGCTGAAGTTCGCCGTAGTTTCGCGTCCACATGCTTATGTATTCTACGACGCTACTTCTTCAACGTTCCAACCACTAACGATAAGGAAGTCAGGAAGGCAGACTGATCTTCGTCTTCTGCATATCCTCAACATTGGCTCAAGAAATGCCATAAGAATGGTCAGAATCACGCGCAACATTTGGAAGTGTGTGATGCAATCTCAGCTTTCAAAGTTTCCAGAATCTCATTATATGTCAGTGTATATATTCACTCTACATTAAGGAAATTATTAATTTCCCTTGGACTCTGTTTCTAGACACATCACACCTGTGCTGGCAGACACAATTCTAAAGCCCATCACACCTGTGCTGGTAAAATAAATCACACAAGCATAAATTCCCTAATGAAAACTTGTATTACAATTTTAATACTGCATGTGCACGATAATATACACTATTGTGACAAAAGTCATGGTATAGCAATATGCAAATATACAGATGGAAGTAGTATCGCGTACAAAATGTATAAATGGGCAGTGCGTTGGTTGGGCTTTCATTTGTAGTCAAGTGATTCATGTGAAAAGGTTTCTGACGTGATTATGGCCACACGACGGGAATTAACAGACTTTGAACGCGGAATGGTAGTTGGAGCTAGACGCATGGGACATTCCATTTCGGAAATGGTTAGGGAATTCAACATTCTGAGATCCACAGTGTCAAGAGTGTGCCGAGAATACCTAATTTCAGGCATAACCTCCCACCATGGACAACACAGTGGCCGACCGCTTGCACTTAATGACCGAGACCAACGATGTGTGCGCAGAATAGTCAGTGTTAACAGGCAAGCAACACTGCGTGAAATAACCACAGGAATCAATGTGGGACGTACGACACGTGTCCGTTAGGACAGTGCGGTGAACTTCTGCTGTACTGGGCTATGCCAGCAGAAGACTGACTCGAGTGCCTTTACTAACAGCACGACATCACCTGCAGCGCCTCTCCTGGGCTCGTGACCATATCGGTTGGACCCTAGACGACTGGAAAACCGTGGCTTGGTCAGATGAGTCCCGATTTCAGTTGGTAAGAGCTGATGGTAGGGTTCGAGTGTGGCGCAGACCCCACGAATCCATGGATCCAAGTTGTCAACAAGGAACTGTACAAGCTGGTGGTGGCTCCATAATGGTGTGGGCTGTTTTTACATAATGGACTGAGTCCTCTGGTCCAACTGAACCGATAATTGACTGGAAAGGGTTATGTTAAGCTACTTGGAGACCACTTGCAGCCATTCATGGACCCTATGTACCCAAACAACGATGACATTTTTATGGATGACAATACGCCATGTCACCGGGCCACAACTGTTCGCGATTGGTTTGAAGAACATTCTGGACAATTACAGATAATTATTTGGCCACCAAGATCGCCCGACATGAATCCTATCGAACGTTTATGGGACATAATCGAGAAGTCAGTTCGTACACAAACTCTTGCACCGGCAACACTTTCGCAATTATGGACGTCTATAGAGGCAGCATAGCTCAATATTTCTGCCGGGGACATCCAGCGACTTGTTGGGTCCATGCCACGTCGAGCTGCTGCACTTCGCCGGGCAAAAGGAGGCCCGACACGATATTAGGAGGTAACCCATGACTTTTGTCGCCTCAGTGTATAACTGACACAACAACCAATTGTGTCCTCTCGCCTCCTTCCATGAGAAAATCGTGGATACGTCGCAAGGTAGCTAATTACTGATTGAGGTGGCAGCGAATACTGGTAGCAGAGCGCGGCTGTTTGTGTTGCACTGGCCCAACAAGCCTGTGTGCCACGATACAGCATTCCGCGCAATCTCCAGCAGAAGCTGCTAAGAGACCTGCTATCGGAGTCTGCATGCAAGCAGGTATGGAGATTTCTACGGAATAATTTGTCACACGATACTTGCTGCCACAGAAGTAAACGCAGGTGAATTTGTTTTGATATTACTTCAACTGTAAACATTTTTACGTATTTTTCCTTTTCAATTTACTATACTTTTGTTTAATAGCAAAATTACGACTGTCATCAATATCACACACACACACACACTCACGCGCTCTCACTCACACTCTCTCAGACACTCACTCACTCACCCACTCTCACTCACCCACTCTCACTCACTCACCCACTCTCACTCACTCTCACTCACTCACCCACTCTCACTCACTCTCACTCACTCACCCACTCTCTCTCCTCCTCCCTCTCCCCCTCCCCGGATAAAATTTCAACCTTGTACGAAACCTTCAACCGAAAATTGCACACGACCAATTACGAAAACGTCCATGAAAACGGTCGGCAGTCGGCTAAATCTCCCATAGAATAATCCATAGGAGCGGCCATGTAAGCTTGCATGGAATCTTTCCAAGGAAAACATCCATCGAGGCACACGGGCCTAGGGCGCCTGCCGCCGAGCAGAAGTTTTCTTTCGCGGGCCGTTTATGGCGGCAGTAAACTGGCGCGGAAGCTGAATGAGGCCAGTCGAGGCTGCGCAGAGTTGAGAAAGGGTAAGGGGCGCGCCGTAAATCTCCAGGACACTTGGACCGTCCACGCTCGGAAGCGAGGCAACGAACTGTGGACCATGCGGAGCCGACCGTGTATGCGCCCAACGACAGCGGCGAGGGCTGTGGCAGTTCGCAAACAAACACGCGAACACGAGATCAAAGGGGAATTGTTGTGGCCTACAACCCAGCAACTGACTAACCTCCCTTTCTCATTTTGGCTACTGGAAAGCAATAAAGGGGAAAACAGGTTTATTGCGCCATAATTATATAATTTACCGTAAAATATTAAACAGCTATCATTTTTAAAGCTTACTTCCTTTATGTAATTTTTTATTTGTTTTTGTATAACATGTAACTATCAACCACTGTACGTTATAATAATAAACTTTAAAATGCGAATATTTTGATGCGTGCTCCTTGAAAATTACAACTAGTTTGTATGTGACTTAAATTTTCAATTACACGATAGTGCGCAAATTACTAAATTTTAGTGTGTGATTTNTTTTTTTTTTTTTTTTTTTTTTCGTGACAGCAGCTTACGAAATAAGTGGAAGATATTGAAGGAACCATATTTCATAGAGTAAAAATGTGTTAAACGCAGAAAATAAAATGAAGTTATGGGTAAAGTTCTTCCATTAAAATGCTAAAAAAATTATTTATTTTATTTAAAATCTCTTGACATCCGTCCAAAAAGGCTTAATTCACTGATTTTACTAACGATTCGGAACAATTTTTTCTGTAGGAAGAAGGGAGAGCATGGCAATTCATTAACTTTCAGTCCCCAATTTTGGATGTACCTTTTATCGCTACCTTCTGTTTAGCTGTTTGAAAATAAAAGAACAGTACTTCATAACTAGACAAAACCGCGGTAATCCCAGCTTCCTTAGCGACTCTGATACATAGCAACAATAATTCGGGCATACTAATCTCGTGGTGCTAACTTTCATGGTTCGAGTGCCAAGGGAAAGTACTGTTAAACACATGTTGTAACGTGGGTGTAAAAATATACGTGCTTGACTATAGGTGAGATGAATACGTACTTACGAAAAACTGGTATAAAATTATTATCTTGAGGAAAGAATTATTAAAAACACAGGAGCAAAAATATTATCTTGAGGAAAGAATTATTAAAAACACAGGAGCAAAAATATTATCAAAATTTAAATTTAGCACTATGGGCGATCAACTGCCCTAATAAAACATAGCTTTATTTTTTTTGTCTTAATGGAGGAACAGACGTGAAGTAAAGTGTGTGACAAAGGGCAGACGCCTGGCACCGAGTTGGACAGTCAGACTTGAGGCACGGAAATGGGATGTCACGCCTGGACCAAGGATGCTGTGCGCGTTGCCAAGATGTGATTCACGAAGAATTAGGAACTGCAGTACCGCTTAAAACAGTACAGCCGGTAACACACCGCCCTCCTCACGTTTCACATGGATGAAATTATTTTTGAGGCGGCCATTTAACGCGAGCTGATGTTCTACTAACCTCATCTTCATGTGTGTGTTATCAGTTGATAATTAGCCCCATATGCAGTACGATGAAGACGGAAAGGGGAAGAATGTAAAAGAAATCGATGAACGCAGATACCACAGTTTTACTTATTACACGAGCAGGGCCAGTGGAATAAGAAACAGTAATGAATTGTTTTTCTTAATAAACGCAAACAACTTTTATGTAGATCATGTATAAATAGCCATTGACACTTAAATAAATCCATATACACAGATGCTTTTGAAATATAACGTTAAGGTCGCCTGGTAAGAGGTAGGTTTGTGTGAGTGAGGCAAAAATAGATGAGCCGTTAAGGGCGACGCCGACCGACGTATGTAAAGCGGTATCGCCTCTACGGACAAGGCGCTCAACTGGCGCGCAGTCTTTGCGTTGGCGACTTCCCTGAACGTGACTTTAAGCGGCGAGCCTACACTCTAAGAAATCATGCGAAAACTTACCACACTAGTGTATACGTATAGTAAGTGAGCGCGAGTGGTAAAGTCGTTTCCCACTCATCCATGGTAGCGTTCCTACGTCTGCTTAGGGAAAAGTCAAATCCATACGAAAGTCTCCAACTTTGTATAGTAGTGACGCCAAACATTCCCATGTTTGTCGTCTGAAACGTGGTATTATTTCAATACAACGAATAGGTGAAAAATTTCCATTAGAGTTTAGAAAGTTTACCGGAAGTTTTTTTTTACAGTGTACAATTTTACTGGTGCGACTCTGTAGCAAAGTCCAGTGCGCACCTCTATCGTAGTTTCGCATGTATCCGGTTCGTATATTCTAAAATATAGCAGTGTGAAAAAAAAAAAACATTTTAGCTACTTTGGGGGGCGTGGAAATAATTTTCCCATGTGCGTGATGTCTTGAAAGTACCATTACGTCATCGTATGAACTGTACTTTCTTTACGGAGGTAAACATACTGTGGGCACATTTAATAGTTTCGTTTAAAAACGATTTATTTTAATTTTAACACTCTGCAACGGATTTCAAACGCTAGGTAGGGACAGCATTAATTTACTTTTAACGACACTTACTACTTGAAATAAGGTTATTTCACAAGCTGCTATAACATTCCTAAAGTTTTTAGAGCAAATATAATCAATTTAACTAAAAATCTTGATCCGTAAAAATTTCTGTAAGTTATTTGAACTCGAAGTTCGGTTTGAGGTAAATTATTTATCGAAGCCACGGGAGTGGGCATGTTGCAGTTTCTTTGAAATCCGACATTTAGTTCACACGCGGTAAGTGTTTAAATCCTAACAGCTACGATTTTAATTTTATTTCAAAAGTCAAAACTGAAATACGGGAGAACCACACGACAGATTTCCAATAAATGTTCTTCAAAACATTCAAATTTTCACTAGCTGTGGTAAGGTTTATTCTACTCAGGATTGGAAGCTCACTGCTTTTAGTTTAGTAAATAAAAATTTTCGCCACTAGGTAAGCGCTAGTGTCGCATTGTGTAAAGGATTTTCTTTTCCATTTTCTACGTTAAAAAAATTATTGCAATAATAAGGGTCGATGAGGGGGAGAGGGCGGTGAGGGGGAAGAGGGTTGGGGAAGAAGGCTGGCGATGAGGTTGTAAAGGGGAGGAGAGGGGCGGTGACGATGTTGAGGTGTTGAGGATGGTGAGAAGTTGAGTGGGGTGGTGAGGGGGTTGAGTGGATTGATGAAAGGGTGATAGGGGGAGGGGGTGAGTGGTTGTTTGTGCTAATTTTTTACCATTTGTTTTTGTTACAGGTTTTTGTGATAGAGGAGGGGTGATGGAGGAGGGGATTTAGTAAGGTGGGTGATGAGTTTTGATTTTTGGGAGGTAGGTGCATCCCTCTTAAATCCACTATGGTGTTACTGACAGTGGGTTACATAATCGATACGATATCACGATCGTATGCGCATTTGAAAGACGAGTCCGGTGATATATAACACTCAATACTTGTGCCTTTAAAATGGTTAATTATAAAAATGTATTTAAATTTCAATATTAAAAAAAAAATGTTTTAAATTATTTTATTTTATCGACTCGTTATATTCCTCCTAATTGTGGCTGATGTTAAGGATACTTCATCAAGGTAGTGGGACGAAACTATTTTAATAATTTTTTTGGTTACAAGTTTTTGTGAGGGAGGACATATTGATCCCCCGATGCACTGGGTACCAAAGTTGGAAGGGGCGAAATAATTTAATTTTTGTTTAGCTAGTTTCTATACATTTCTCGATTGCATTATTTTTATAATTTCCTTGAAATATGGAATTATGATCCGCAGCAACACTCCTAGCCGATATAATTATTAAAAATCCAAGGTGACAGGCCAATACTTTTAAAATTTTTTAAAAATATTTTTTATGAGAAATTTTTTTTATTAAAATATTTTTTATGGGAAAAATGTTTTTATTAAATTAATTTTTAGGAAATACGGGTCACTGGAATGGTCAGCCGCGGGTGGGAACGCAGAGGGGGGAGAAACAGCCGTTGCCTCAGAAGCCCCCATTTAACGCTACTATACCGGCCAACGTAAACTCGGCTCATTTCGTCTCTAGATATATAGCTGAATATCGTTTATTCGCGGTTTTTTTTTACACTTTTTGAATAAAAATTTTGAAAACTCACCCCATGTATGACGTATTTTAGTTGTTTCCTAAATATTCCATGTATCAGAAGCTTTTCATACGTGTGTTGACATAAAAGTGTCTTATGTCTGGTTAAATTGAACTTTTATAAGAATCTCATGTATAAATTATAATACTACATTTATAATTAATACTAATAAAAACAAAGATAAAACAGGTGTGTTGGTAATGCCTAGTAAGGAATAGTTCTCATCTTATGCAAACTTTTACTAGACCAAGTGCGTACGAATGCGGTGCGCTGTCCCTTGGGTGTAATTTTCTAGACATTGTTAAGCTTTTGTTTGCACGAGGCGGAGGAATATCCTAGAAGTAGAACTTCAGCAGGGCTTCAGAAGATTGCGAAGTAACCGTGAATGCCTATACTCGGCAATATGGCTAAGCCTTGCTTAGTGTTAGGGAAAGTGCGCCGTTGCAACCAGCCTCCCTCGCTGCCAGCGCGGAAACAAATGAAGGTGCGAGGTTGTTATTTATGGCGCGAAAAGGTTGACGACCTCTTGGAGCATGCACGTTGTGTCTACGCCGTTCCGCTGACAACTCGGACCCGCGTCTGCTTTCGCTGTTGTGGTTTGTCCGTTAACAGCACAAATGTGTGTAATGGTAATTATTCTTCTGGTTATACTCTGTCGAGATACGCACGTGCCTGGTCGGAGTGTATCGTAGCTTAGCTGTTCATCTCTGACCCCTTTCGTACAGTGGGAATGAACATCTCGGTTACGAAATTCCACCCTACATTATACTTGCACAAACCGGCAAACACGGTGTGATTTGGGTTCAACCGATAACCTGGCACCGTGCAGTCGTTACCTAACGTTCTACCACAGCCCAAGCTGTTAAGGAAATAATAAAATGAACACCTGAAAAAAATAACAGACTTGTACCTGCAGTACTCATTTAGTCCAGCAACTACTAAACAGTCTAAGGTACGACCGAACGCCAGATAAAGCGCTATAAAAGTTTCTTACAAAGGAATTTTTCACTAAGATACCAGTTTGAATTTTCATCCGAAATGCATGTATTAGTGTAGATCGTCGGCCCAAAATATGAGATCAACTGTTCAGCCTCAGACAAAAATTTCAAGAACCAACTACTGCCATTTTTTTTAAAACTGCTATAGTTGGCAAACCATTTACTTTTTTGAATAGATTTTTCCTTATGAAAAGAGGCTTAAAATATGTAACTAAAAGTAGCTCTAAATAGGCACACATCTTCTTCTAAGTTAAAACATTTTAGTTGCAATATGGAAAAAAAAAAACTGTTTCTTCATGGAACATAATCTAGTAAATAAACAAAAAAAAAAAAGAAAACATAACATTTACGACAAACTGGTGGTACATTAAGCTTTTTGACAAAAGAAAGGATTAGAAAATGTTTTTTTTTTTTCAAACAGACCAATTTCCAATGGTGCTTCTGCAAAGATTGCACCCCTGGATACAGCACAAAACAGGCTATGTTCTGTCTTTATTCGTCGACTACTGCAGCATCTTTCTTAGTACGTCTTGCAGTATCCGAAAATTTAAACAGACGCCTTCATTTATATAGAGATAAAGAATGTTAGATAACCAAATCTTTGCTCACAGCGTTACAAAAATATTATAGATAAATGTTTTCGAGTTCATTGCATACACATTCCTTAAACATTTTGAAGAGTAAAAAAGTTAAAATTATCGTTTCACCAGGAGTGATGCATTTATATTTTCACTGTTATGCAAAAACTTGCTGTCAACAACAGCTTTTGCGAAAGGTATATGGGTGTCCTTTAAAATATGCGGCAGTTTCTGCAGTCTGCAGTTAAAACATCCTTGGAACATTAGAGTTTTGATTTCATAACAAAAAATTACCTATGTATAGAATGTTCACAGTAATATGGGCCCTTTTGAGGCCCAAGTTATTTTTTTTTATTTCAGCCATTTTTTATTTTCAAATAAATACTGCTATGTAAGTGACAAAAACAGTGTGCATATTCCACCGCACTCGGAAGTTAACGTCTAACGCTAAAATAAAATATACTTATTGACTATTATTTCAAATGAGACTATTTTCTTCACGAACCTCCACCAAATAAGGACTGGTTTTTAAACAGAGTAACAGTGATTGAGGGTATCCGTCCTTAGCGGGTATGTGAGAGCGTAGAGTAGATATGGAGTAGAGCGATCACGAAGACTGCCCAGCAACATTGGACTGCTTTTCTGCCAATACGACTATCATAAACGAAGTGGATAGGATTTGAGGTTAGAACACCGTTTATGAAAACAAGTTCTTCGAGATGTTTGTATTCTACTTACTCTAACTAATTTCTAATGTAGTTAGGTCAAATTAAAAAAACTGGTGAAAGTATTTTATACCATATAAACGAGCTTGTCTTTTGAAAATTAAGATATAGACAAACACGTTCATTACTGTTGACCACGTGACTTCGGCGGTAGCGTTGCTTTGGAGTGCATTATGGTACACGCCTCATGTTCAGTCTGCGTGTGAGAGGAGGTCTGCTATAAAAAAAGTGAAAGATTTGATGAACCCGAAGTCAAAATAATAAAGTCAAGTGGCGAGTGAGGAANACCATCATCGGTCCAGCATCATCTCCATATGAGCACGACGCCGTAAGGTGATCGTCTACCTGCAGCTGTTTTTTTTTTTTCGTGTTTGAGGCCAAGTAGAGCGGAAGCAAGGGCGACACTGCCACGCGCATCAGGTGCGCCATCGCCCCTAAGCGCGAGGCTCTGGACTGACGTGCAGTGTCCTCGTCGCACTGCGTGTACCTATGGGACTTTCAGCGGTGACCCTTTCATTTTATTGATAGAAAGTCTGCAGGAAGGTTCAACGCTGGGCCCTTGTGCAGTTCGGTACGAGTACGATGCGTAGGTATACTCAGAAATACAGCGCTTTGAAAACCCCCTTTTTTAGTTATCTTGTAGTGCTATGAAATGGCGTTTCTAATGTCCGTGACGTCTTGAAAGCACTTAGCAGACCTCGTCTGAAGTGTGCGTTCCTTTCCTAGATCAGCACATTGGACGCACGTATAATAGTTTAGTAGAAAAACGAGTATTTCAAGCACTCTGCAAGGCAGTTCAAGCACCAGGTAGGCGGGGGGACGCCTGCCAGGCCCTTGAAATGCATTGCGAAGTGTTGGGAAATCAGGTTTCTTTTCACGGAAATATTCCGCGTGTACCGAATGTGCTAATTCACGAAAATAAAACATACTTCAGACGAGTACGGAATGTCATTTTCAAGACGTTACGCAAACTACAAATGTTATTTCTATGCCCTCTAGCATGGCAAAAAAAAACGGCCTTTTTAAATTTCTGTATCTCAAAACATGGTAATGGGGTACAAGCAAAACGTAGAGATAATACCGCATTGAACTTTACGACAGACTTTCCACCAATAAAATTACATGGCCACCGCTTAAAGTCCGATAGGAAAGACGGTTCGGTTGAAAGGCTACACGCCGTTCGATGCCTTGCGCACAGCGGTGATACGGCACTTGATGCGCGTGTCTGTGTGACCCTTATCGCTCCTTTTTTTTTCTGTAGGGACTAGCTCTCAAGCATTTAAACCATTTTATTTCTGAATAATTTTAATAATTATATGATGCTTATTAAAACTATATAAGTATTTTAACGTGTCATGTAGTCAATATTTCAAATATGAATTTTTAAAATGTAAAAGTTTAAGCGTTGCCTTGACAGTGTGATATGTTTTTAAAACAAAGTGAAGATAATAAATATCTAAGATTTGGAGAAAATTAAAATGAAATAAGAAAAGATAGTAGTAGAAAAGGAGACCCGGAAAGCCTGATGGCTACGTGGGTTACAAGTGATTTCACTCTATTATGTAGGGACCAGCTCTAGACAGGCGGCGCCCTTCCAATGTGCCATGTTTCACCGGTGGTCTCGCCCCGGGTCCCCCAACATCGGCGGCAGGAAGACAAACCGCGACGGGCGGGGAGTCTGGCCGCGGGCGCCACGTCGTTGCAAAATAAACATCCTGCTCAACTCGGGGCCCCGCGCAGCCGCGCTGTTCAACGAACCCGGAATTTGGCAGTGGGCACGGGGCAGGCCCTCGTCGAGCGATAGCCGAGCGGGGCTCTTTCGCCGGCAGATAAGCGCCCTACGCCGAGCGCGTCCGTCTGCAGACACGTGGATGGGAGGTCCCGGCGCTTTCATCTCGGCCCGTCATCCGACGTTCCCTTCTCTCGCTGCGGCGACCGGGCGAAAAGAGTACGACTACAGCGCGTATAGCTCTCAGATTGTTGCAAAGCGTACAGCCCGTTCGTGGAAAAATCGTCGTTGAAGTGTGAGAAGCAGTTTGGAGTGGAGAGGTTTCAGCGGCGAGGCGAGTGTGGAGCAGCGCCTGAATGCAAAGGCGGGTGGAAGCGGGAGATCCTCGAACCCGCTGACCAGAGGCATCGCCCGGCACGATTCCCACGTGCGGAAAATCCGGGAGCGACCCCGCCGGGAGTCGAACCCGGTTCGCCTAGGTGGGAGCGAGTAGCATAACCACTACACCACCGCAGTCTCCAACAGATTACTATGCAAGCACACGCCAGTTCCTAACAACGAAATGTTTTTTGCTATGGCTGCAAAATATGAGAAGAACTTGAACTTCCTGCAAGTCATTTTCTGTATTGCTGGGAAACATATTAGGACAAAATGCTCACCCAATTCTGGAGCACAGTTCTACAGTTATACTACTATCTGCGGCACGAGACGAACTACGTTCAAGCCGAGCAGAAAAAGTTTGGAATATCTGTTTTACAGTTAAATTAAGTGGTTGATCGTTTATGAGACTAACTCTATTTTTTATTGCCTACGAATACCCTGAAAAAATATGTTCAGCTAGTCTCGGTTTCTACCCACCAGCTACACTACCGCCTTAAGAGAATATTTTGAACCTATTTCCGAACGCTGACAAACGAAAGTTAAGCCCCTATGAGGGTAAATTGGAGTAAATTAAACCCATTAGGTATACATTAAGCCAAATTAGCATAAATTGGAACAAATTACACCAAATTAGCATAGATTGGGGTACAATTATGACCAATTAGTTTAAATTGGGACCAATGACCGATCGGAGTGACTTAAGCTCAATTATCATAAAGTGGAGTAAATTTTATCGAAATAGAGTAAATTACTCCCAATTAGCATCAATTGGGGTAAATGATGCCCAAATGGAGTACATTATGCCAAATTAGGCCTAGTGTAAATTGGTGTGTTTGTTATAATGTAGGCTACTCAGACTGTGTGAAATTTACCCCACTTTACCCTCATTGGACGTGCTTTACTAGTATCGGGTGTAATTTACCCGGATTTATGGTAAATTGTTCGTAATTTAAGCTCATATGGTGTAATTAACTCAACTTGGGCATAATGTACCCCAGTTTACACTAATTGGGCGTAATTTACTGTGTTGGGTGTAATTTAATCACATTTACACATTAGGCATAATTTACTCCAGTTGTCCGCAATTTACCCCCATTAATCGTGATTTTACTCCAATTTATGCTATTTGGACACATCATAATCAGATTGGGAATTAGTTAGGCCCTACCCCAATTTATGCTAATTTGGTTTATTTTACCCCGAATGGGCGTAATTTACCCCGATCGGGTGTAATGACTCCAATTGGTTATTTTCTCAATATACGCTAATTTGACATAATTTAGTTAGACATCACTTACAATTTGTGACGGTGCTGGAACACTGTACATCCAGCGTTAATGCCAGCGCAGGAAATTGCACGTCCTAACACTGGGATAGATCGACGAGGGAGCTGAGACTTACCCAGTTGGTGACCCGTTAGACGTAATCGTCGTGGATGTTGGTGCCGATGCGGGTGCGTGGTATTGCAGACGAGTGCTAACTGTCGGCGTGGAGACTCGAGACTGCACCCACACCTCTCACCCCGTCGATGCCATCATCCTTCCAACGTGTATGGATGGCGTCTAGTAACCGTCGGGCGCTACCTTCGACGTCATCAAGATTTGAATGTTACTGGACTCGAATCACATTGAAACCAACTGGGATGTTCGTCAACACCCTGGTCAGCATATTTCCAGACCATAAAAGGGGTTTTCTTTCGTCTTGGGAGAGAGAATGGATAGGGACCTCACGATGAGAACATTATAACTTGGCAGAAGGCATATCCTGCTATGTATGAGGGTATTATACAAGGCTTGTATAGGGAAAAATTTTAAGATAAGTTTTTTTTTACATTCTTTAATTTGCAATTTTACAATATTTAGGCTATGTATGTATTGCTATGAGAGCCCATTATTAAATGTAACTTCATGTAATTTTCATAACAAACATTATAATTATAATGTTTTTTAACGCCTGTTTGGCTATTTGCATTTTTATAACGCTTGTATTTTTTATATGGGCAGTTCAAAAACCCATTAAAAAAATAATACTGTGATCTATGACATTGACCTCAAATCAAAGCTGGAGTGTAGCAGCAAAAAGTCAGCTTGCTAGCTACCAAACGACTAAGAACCCTATCTTCATGACTGCTATCATGGGCTATTATACAATGCGAGAAGTACAAGTTAACAGTAACTGGCATTCATCCCTATGATTATCATTGGAAGCGTACAGTGATCTGCAACTCATCTCTGTTGCTACATGTGCTTCTAGTTGAGATCACACATTGTAGCAGCAACAGAGATAACATTTTTATTTTATTTACTAACAGCAAGTTTTTAATGTGTACTGTTATTCCATTACATATGAAATTAGGCATTTAAGTAAATTTTCATGTGCAGACATATGTCTACATTGGAAAGCAGTTGGAGCTGAGTTGAGAGATTTGGGCAGCTCGCAACAACGAGGTCTTGAGAGCCGATGAAGATGAAATGAGGTGAGAATGGAGCAGCACCAGAATGAAAGGGCAGGAAACATGGGAGACTCCCGAAAAAACCCGCCGACCAGCGGCATCGTCCGGCACGAATGCTACTTGCGAAAATCCGGAGTGACCCAGCCGGGAATTGAGCCCGGTTTGCAATGGTGGGAGGCGAGCAGTCTAACCGCTCAGCCACGCAGCCCCTAGAAAAGCAGTTGGAAAGAACTTGACATTTTTATATTATGTATTTATTATGACTATTCATCATTTCTGGTCCTCGTATATA
>NQII01000943.1:1040402-1057814 GCA_002778355.1 Clitarchus hookeri
AGCATATACTGTACATATCTGGGATAAAGCAGAGAATAATTATCATTATCAAAAAAATGTTCTTTTCTTACATATCTGGTTATACTCAAGTGAGAACTAGCTGCTAGTTTCATACTCATAACTTTTGATTCTGATATAGAGCAGCCTACAGTTGTATGGAAAATTAGGAAAAAGAAATATTATTAATTCTCTCAGAGATGGACTAATATTGGAATACAATCAAAGATTACATATTCTATACCAGCACAGTTAAAGTTGCACAAAGTGTCTTCCTCTTCCACTTCCTGGGGATTTCTGTTAAACTTTACACATTAAGAAATGTTACAATGGTTTACATTGTACCTTCATTGAAAAAAATTACATTAAGGGTTTTGCCTAACGGCAGCAATTTTTCATTTTCAACACTTCAAAGCACGTGAACTCTACGGATGACTCTTGCTCACTCAGCATTTGCCTCATCACCTCTACGCGCAATAACCTCAACTGTTGTGCAGTCTTTCCAGCAGCAATTCGAGTGATTGCGGCTTTAAGCGGTGACCCCATAATTTAATGGAACGCTAATAAAGATAAATGTATAATGTGGGTCTAAAGATAACTCTAAACTTTCTGTATCAAAACTTTTGCAGCTAAAACTGATTCTGAAAACATCAGTTTTTTCCATTTTCACACCCGAGAAAACAATCCTTGGAACTGAAATGAGAACTTACAACTTGTATTTGGGAACAAAATGTTTTTTAATTGTTTTTCATGTTTAGACACCTCTTCAAAAGTCCAGCCATTTTTTTAATGACGAGCTTTCTACCAAACCTCTGCAATGCACTTCACATGCCAGCCAGGTGGAATCCTTACGGCTAAGTTTCTCTGTGTGTGCTACATTAATGATCTTATCAAAGTGAATGCAGAAACCAACGTCTTTGTTTCCGCCTGTAATGACTGAAAGAATTTTATCAACACAGCATCCAGCTGAAAATTTTTTTTGTTCNCAACGTCTTTGTTTCCGCCTGTAATGACTGAAAGAATTTTATCAACACAGCATCCAGCTGAAAATTTTTTTTGTTAGTTCTGTAGAGCTAATTCTTTTACCCAGACCTTCAGTCTTTCTCACATTCAAACATACTTTTTTTTCAGACCTCGAAAAGTGTGGGAGAAGCTATCTGTGCTTTCTTTTTTGACCTGCACCTGATATTATAATTTAAAATAGCATTCCGGTGGAAGAGCAATGTAAATGATTTGTTATAATACAAATGATTACAGCATATTTAGTAATACAAGTTTAATATCATTACAAACAATGTATTGTAATAATCAAAATAAGAAATAACAAACATTCTCTTGGCACAACATAAACACAATGTATAAAAAATGTCTGCATTGGTTGGTGTATAAATAAATTAAAATGTGAACTAAATACAAGTTTACTAGAAAAAATTAAATTTCAGGCAGACAAAATACAGCAATTTCAATCATGCTTAGTAAACAGTCCATCCTAATGTTTGGTGGCTATTCCATCTAACTTTTAATACAGATTTATTTCTGATAGATTCCTTTTAATGATGTCATATCCAGGACATGCTTTTTCCAATATTTTGTGAACTAAAAAAATGCTACAAAACACAAAAGCCAAAAATTAATTTCCTCTTTCCTTCCATGAATGTTGGCAAAAGAAAACCTTGGTAGTATACCAAAAGACAAATCTGAATCAAACTTGCAAAATAACTAATTAGTACAATTTAACTTTTAATCTATTTCTATGTAGCTGGTTTGCAAAAGAATTTGTAAACGGTGGGCCACCGCTATTTCTTGAAGCATGTCACAACAGCTGTGATATGCAGCTGGAATTTCTTCTCTCCGAAATGTCACATTCTGTCAATATTATTTTTAATACCTTTACAACAACTTGAAAATTATCGACCTTTTCAAGAAAAAAAAACACTCGCCAATATATTTGCTTCTCACTGCCAAAAAGTTCCGTTACAGACACGTCTCAGATGTAGACACTGTCTAAAATAATTAAATGCATAAGATTACGTTCGTAACAAATTTTGCTTACTTGCAAAAGAACAAATCAACTTAGCCTTGGAATCCTTTTAATACATATTTCTAAACCCAAAAATTTTTAACTAACAATAAGAAGAGTTAATTTTAACTGAAAATAAGTTGCACTGGGCAGAAACTGCCAGCTAAATTTGTTACATGGCATTAATGTTTGAGCACAACTCACAATGTGTGTACTCTCTTCAGTGTCAAAAATTAAGCTGCAAAGTTGGCATCACAGACCAAGTACTAGCAATCTCCCCTACGTAAGCTGTTTCCAACACTTACAATTTACAAAATACATTAAAGAATGCTTTCTAAAACAAAACATACCTGCTAAAAACTTTGATAGGTAACTCTCAATAGGCCTGAGGTTACAACTGCCAATGTTAATGATGAACGTATAAATGTTGAAAACATTCTTTCTTCCAATATAAATTGCTCCACTAACAGCTAAGTCATATGTCAAACCTCAAAACATTTTTTCATTAAATTGTGGGCTGTCTAGCAGTTTAGGTATGCAGATGCAAGTCAGTGCCCCCCCCCCCCNCTCTAAATAATTTTACTTACAAGAGGTTGCACTGATTATTAGTAAAGATCCAGACAGGAGTCATACATAGCTCACAAATTCTGTGATAAACCCAGAGAGATACACTGAAGAGCCAAAACAACTGGTACACCTGCCTAATATTGTGTAGGGCCCCCCTGAGCCCGCAGAAGTGCCGCAAGACGACGTGGCATGGACTCGACTAATGTCTGAAGGTATGCAGGAGGCAATTCACACCATGAATCCTGCAGGGCAGTCCACAAATCCAATCTGTGCCAATTTGAGAAAGGGTTGTACGTCTGTCACGTTTAATGATTCTCGTCAGTCGTCGTTTGTCCCGTTCTTTCACGATATTTTTCCGGCCGCAGCGATGTCGAAGATGTGATGTTTTACCTGATTCCCGATATTCACGGCACACTCGTGAAATGGTCGTACGCGAACATCCAAATTTTATCGTTGCCTCGGAGATGCCACGTCCCATCTCTCGTGCGCCGACTATAACACCACATTCAAACTCACTTAAATCTTGATAACCTGCCATTGTAGCAGCAGTAACCGATCTAGCTGCCAGTCGCATCGCGTTACTCTGATTGGTTCCAACATACCTCTGTTATTTGCATACGCACGCCTATACCAGTTTTTTTGGCTCTTCAGTGCATTACGTATGTGAGTGAAACAACCCCAACTTCAGGGCTGCATTAACCACTAAGCAAAGTAAGCATGTACTTAGGGCACCACAGAAATATTACATGCCGGGTTTACTATGGACTGAATGGTGCAAAACTGCAACTGGTGCAGCTGAAATAGGTTCCACAGAAATGGATGCCTTATCTCCGATTTCTCTACTAAGTGTACAAGAAATGTATTATGTAAGATTAGTTTTGATAATCTGATCAAACACTTTACACTTATAAAAATTAGGAGGAAACTTTTCAAATATAAATTAAATGGAAGGGTATGAAAAGTAACATAGTTTTCCACCTTAGTGTACAATTTGTTGCATTTCTAAAAATACAATTTGAATTTACATTAAATTGTTTATATTTTGAATTATATGTATGAGAGCACTAAAATCTTAAGTGCTTAGGGCCTTTAAAAGTCTTAATCACGCCCTACCTGACTGGTTTAATTATATACTTTTTTTTAGGCTTTTAGAAAACACGTAGAAGTACAATACTGGAAAATATGTTCTGGTCTCCAAAATTCAACACTAAACAGAATCTGTCACATAAAAGTAATTACAATGTCTGAAATGTGAGAATTATTACTGCGAACGAGTTATGGAAAAGTTGTTGGCCATTTGGCTAAAAAATTGTTCACAGTATGTATAATGTCACCAGGTAGATGCTATGAATATGTAATACAATATGCAAGAACTATGATAATTACATTTACATATCTTAAATAGAGATATGTAGTGCTTTCTATATGTACAACACATACTACAGTTTTTTTCTTGTTAGTTTTTACATTAAATTACAACATTTATGGATATCAGTTATTGCTGATAGTGATAACTTACATACATGAGAGATAAGTATATTTATTCAGCAATGTTTAAAGATGTGAACCAATAGTCATGCAGGCTGGGGAAAGCCGGGAGTGGTTCTGACGAGGGCGTGAGACAGGATGCCTCACTGAAACACACACACACGTGTTTCCACTGGTATCCCAGGCAGGGAAGCACCTGGCCCGCAGCCAAGACGTACTGCCCACAGATAAAAATACATGAAACAGGGGAGGGAAAGTTTAAGTTTACATCAACTCGCGAGGAGCGGTCTGCAGAAATTTAGCTTTGTCAGTACGTCATTACGACTTCGCGGTTTTTACGCCTACGCTTATGTGGATGAGTCACTATGTGGATTTGGTTTTGCAGGATGCTTTTTTTTTTTGGACATCTTCCGCACAGCAGCTGATGTTAAAATAACGGAAGGCCCCCACTAGCATACACAATCGCGACTACGTTCTACTCTGCAATACCACCAGTAAGTCAGAGGCACAACCATTCAGAAGAAAGTGAAAAAAAATTACATGTTCATCATTCCCTGTAGGCTAATATATTATGGAGGATAAAAGAGATATGAAATGAAAGCAATCATATAATGATTTGTGTTATGCTGTTTTCTTACTTTTTATGAAACACTACATAAATGGGTATTAGTCAGTTCTTGGTACATTGAGCACTTCTGAGAGCATGCTGTGGATTCTTGTGCCACCATTTCCTCGTAGTCAGGCCACAATTCATGTACAATATATGTAGTTATGGCAAAGAGGTTTTTTTAATACGTAGATATATTCCAAAATTGTTTAATCAAAGTAACTCAAAAATGTGTTTTGTTTTATGTACANTTTTTTAATACGTAGATATATTCCAAAATTGTTTAATCAAAGTAACTCAAAAATGTGTTTTGTTTTATGTACATTCTACAGGCGTTGAATTTCGTTTCGTACTTCGTCATCCATCAGACGTGATATTTATTGAAATTACTTAAGTATAATGCAAGAAAATATTTCTGTTTCACAAATCTAGCACACCATAAAAATATTCAAACATTACTAAAAAAGGCCAATGTAATTGTCTTGAAACAATTGCTTACTACTGAATGGTTTTATTATTTAATATATAGAACTAATAAACCAGATTCGTGACATCAAAGATTTTCATTTTTTAAATGACAGTTCTTTTTCCCTTATTGCAGAATACACCAAGAAAACCAGGCAAAACTCTCGCTCTCAGGACCTGACCACTAGTTCCTGCTAAAAGTCATGAACCACCTCCACCTTTCCAGGTGGAGCAGTACCCTGAGAAGGAAGGGGAAGGTGGGAACACTATAATGGACACTGAAGCCACTAAAATGTTGGGTGAACTGGTAGCGTGGTCAGCGGAAAAGTAACAGTACTTTACGAGTAAGAATATTTTATTTAGTAACTTTAACTTACTTTACTCAGCATAGATTCAAAAATTTTTGAAACAATGAAAAAGGCCAAATATAGTATTTCTTGTTAAATAATCATTTCACAAAGTGGTTCAGATAATTTTTTAATAATAAAGAAGACTGTTGAACTCTCTACAATTCCTATGTAACTTGGCCAACACTGCAAAAAAATAAGAAATTTAATATTATCACTCAGCTGCAAATCTATCTTTCTCATTTTGTGCACTGATTAGTGTTTTTCCTATCTCTTATGGCTATGAAGAAAATGGGATATCTACACTACCACCATTCCCTGGTGCCAAAGCTAGACAGAGAGATAGGAATGTCTTCGTTGTCAATCTCCTTGCCTGAACGCTGGCATTATGCGCAGTGATATATGGCAAAGAAAGGAACTGAATGTGCTGGTTGTCCCCCCATCCCTCACCTACAGACGTACCCAGATANATCGCGTTACTCTGATTGGTTCCATACCTCTGTTATTTTCATACGCACGTCTATACCAGTTTTTTTGGCTCTTCAATGTATTACGTATGTAAGTGAAACGACCCCAACTTCAGGGCTAGATTAACCACTAAGCAAAGTAAGCATGTACTTAGGGCACCACAGAAATATGACATGCCGGGTTTACTATGGACTGAATGGTGCAAAACTGCAACTGGTGCAGCTGAAACAGGTTCCACAGAAATGGATGCCTTATCTCTGATATCTCTACTAAGTGTACAAGAAATGTATTATGTAAGATTAGCTTTGATAATCTGATCAAACACTTTACACTTATAACAATTAGGAGGAAATTTTTCAAATATAAATGAAATGGAAAGGTATGAAAAGTAACATAGTTTTCCACCTTAGTGTAAAATTTGTTGCATTTCTAAAAATACAACTTGAATTTCCATTAAATTGTTTACATTTCGAATTATATGTGTGAGAGCACTAAAATCTTAAGTGCTTAGGGCCTTTAAAAGTCTTAATCCCGCCCTACCTGACTGGTTTAATTATATACTTTTTTTTAGGCTTTTAGAAAACACGTAGAAGTACAATACTGGAAAATATGTTCTGGTCTCCAAAATTCAACACTACACAGGATCTATCACATGAAAGTAATTACAATATTTGAAATGTGAGAATTATTACTGTGAACCAGTTATGGAAAAGTTGTTGAACATTTGGCTAAAAAATTGTTCATAGTATGTATAATGTCACCAGGTAGATGCTATGAATATGTGATACAATATGCAAGAACAATGATAATTACATCTACATATCTTAAATAGAGATATGTAGTGCTTTCTATATGTACAACACATACTACAGTTTTTTTCTTGTTAGTTTTTACATTAAATTACAACATTTATGGATATCAGTTATTGCTGATAGTGATAACTTACATGCATGAGAGATAAGTATATTTATTCAGCAATGCCTCAAGATGTGAACCAATAGTCGTGTAGGCTGGGGAAAGCCGGGATAGGTTCTGACGAGGGTGTGAGACAGGATGCCTCACTGAAACACACACACACGTGTTTCCACTGGTATCCCAGGCAGGGAAGCACCTGGCCCGCAGCCAAGACGTACTGCCCGCAGATAAAAATACATGAAACAGGGGAGGGAAAGTTTAAGTTTACATCAACTCGCGAGGAGCGCGGTCTGCGGAAATTTAGCTTTGTCAGTACGTCATTACGACTTCGCGGTTTTTACGCCTACGCTCATGTGGATGAGTCACTATGTGGATTTGGTTTTGCAGGATGCTTTTTTTTTTTTGGACATCTTCCGCACAGCAGCTGATGTTAAAATAACGTAAGACCCCCACTAACATACATGATCAAGACAACGTTCTGCTCTGCAATACCACCTGTAAGTCAGAGGCACAACCATTCAGAAGAAAGTGAAAAAAAATGACATGTTCATCATTCCCTATAAGCTAATATATTATGGAGGATAAAAGAGATGAAATGAAAGCAATCATATAATGATTTGTGTTATGCTGTTTTCTTACATTTTAAGAAACACTACATAAATGGGTATTAGTCAGTTCTTGGTGCATTGAGCACTTCTGAGAGCATGCTGTGGATTCTTCTGCCACCATTTCCACGTACTCAGGCCAGTATTTATGTACAATATATGTAGTTATGGCAAAGAGGGTTTTTTTAATACGTAGATATATTCCAAAATTGTTTAATCAAAGTAACTCAAAAATGTGTTTTGTTTTATGTACATTTTACAGGCGTTGAATTTCGTTTCGTACTTCGTCATCCATCAGACGTGATATTTATTGAAATTACTTAAGTATAATGCAAGAAAATATTTCTCTTTCACAAAATCTAGCACACTATAAAAAGATTCAAACATTACTCAAAAAGGGCAATGTAATTGTCTTGAAACAATTGCTTACTACTGAATGGTTTTATTATTTAATATATAGAACTAATAAACCAGATTCGTGACATCAAATATTTTCGTTTTTTAAATGACAGTTCTTTTTCCCTTATTGCAGAATTCACCAAGAAAACCAGGCAAAACTCTCGCTCTCAGGACCTGACGACTAGTTCCTGCTAAAAGTTATGAACCACCTCCACCTTTCCAGGTGGAGCAGTACCCTGAGAATGAAGGGGAAGGCGGGAACACTATAGTGGACACTGAAGCCACTGAAATGTTGGGTGAACTGGTAGCGTGGTCAGCGGAAAAGTAACAGAAAAATTAATTTCAATTGTTTGTACATGCACCAGTACTTTACGAGTAAGAATATTTTATTTAGTAACTTTAACTTACTTTACTCAGCATAGATTTGAAAATTTTTGAAACAATGAAAAAGGCCAAATATTGTATTTCTTGTTAAATAATCATTTCACAAAGTGGTTCAGATAATTTTTTAATAATAAAGAAGACTGTTGAACTCCCTACAATTCCTATCTAACTTGGCCAACACTGCAAAAAAACAAGAAATTTAATATTATCACTCAGCTGCAAATCTATCTTTCTCGTTTTGTGCACTAATTAGTGTTTTTCCTATCTCTTATGGCTATGAAGAAAATGGGATATCTACACTACCACCATTCCCTGGTGCTAAAGCTAGACAGAGAGATAGGAATGTCTTTGTTGTTAATCTCCTTGCCTGAACGCTGGCATTATGCACAGTGATATATGGCAAAGAAAGGAACTGAATGTGCTGGTTGTCCCCCCATCCCTCACCTACAGACATACCCAGATANCAGTGATATATGGCAAAGAAAGGAACTGAATGTGCTGGTTGTCCCCCCATCCCTCACCTACAGACATACCCAGATAATATGCCGCTGTCTGTGGCATATGACTCATCGCTCAAGTTCAGTAAAGGGATGGTGAGCGGCAAAACAGGAAGGATAAAATGTGACTGCTGCTTGCAAAATGTTTCACTTTTATATAAGTTGATATACAGCTGACGTAAGGAAATTTATAATGTAATTATTAAGCATTTTTTAAGGGAACCCAGGGAATCTGGATGTCTTGTGACGATATGCCACAGTCTCCTATGGTTAGTATAAGCTCTGGCGATACCCTAGTCATGCGTGGCTGGGCACTAGTCCATCTGATGGGACAACCACAGTGCCATTTCACCAACACGGCCGGTGTGTGCAATTCAACTCCTCATGAGTGTAGATATGTATGTACATACTGTTACATGGGACGCCTGAGGGCCTATCTGAGATCGCGAGGGATGAAGGTCTTAATAAAAATAAAAGAACTACGTTTGATTTCTAATTTATTCACAAAGCTATTATTTACAGAACTAAATTATCTGTATCCACTGTTACTCTTTTTATTTAACAGTGAGCTAAATTTTTAATGTCTATTTCAATTCTAATTAACGTCCTTAATTGTCTCTGTTTGGTTACAGACAATTAACTCATACTCATTATTAACACGTGTTCAGTCTATCTGTTGCCACCATTTGTAATGTCTTTCACTCACGCATCTAGTCCAGNATACTCATTATTAACACGTGTTCAGTCTATCTGTTGCCACCATTTGTAATGTCTTTCACTCACGCATCTAGTCCAGCCTGGCAGCCGCACTCTTCACTGCTTGATACTTGCAGTCTCAGATTTCCCTTCCGCTGGTTACTTCTCCTGCTCCTCATCTTCTATCGCTCGGAACTCAGCCACTCATCAACTCTTCGGCTCGGAGGCCTGTTACACTCATATAGCGTTCACCCTGACCATCTGGAAGATTCAACACACCCCCGAGTCATGCTGAGAGAACGAGGTCAGCAGTAATCCAGAGCATTCTTCAGATAAACGCAGAAATCAATACAACCAGGGTCAGCAGCGAACGCCGCAAAAAGGATTATCGTGTCAGCTCGCTTTCTGTAACAGATACGAGGCCACCGGCTTATCGCTTGCCTGNATACTCATTATTAACACGTGTTCAGTCTATCTGTTGCCACCATTTGTAATGTCTTTCACTCACGCATCTAGTCCAATAGTCCAGCCTGGCAGCCGCACTCTTCACTGCTTGATACTCGCAGTCTCAGATTTCCCTTCCGCTGGTTACTTCTCCTGCTCCTCATCTTCTATCGCTCGGAACTCAGCCACTCATCAACTCTTCGGCTCGGAGGCCTGTTACACTCATATAGCGTTCACCCTGACCATCTGGAAGATTCAACACACCCCGAGTAACGCTGAGAGAACGAGGTCAGCAGTAATCCAGAGCATTCTCCAGATAAACGCAGAAATCAATACAACCAGGGTCAGCAGCGAACGGAACGCCGCAAAAAGGATTATCGTGTCAGCTCGCTTTCTGTAACAGATACGAGGCCACCGGCTTATCGCTTGCCTGTTCATTCAAAACAATCCTTTTACTTGCTGCCGCCGCTATCATATAACTGCTGTCCTTCACCCTTCACTTCCACTCACTCATTAGGAATGTGAAGCAGCGAGTGCGTAACACTATGCATGCACAAGTGTACATATGGAGATGGTTTCTATGTGTCTGGATGGATGACATCCCAGGGTCACCGGGCACAAGAGAGAACATAGCAGGCAATAGACATAAAATTGTTTTTTACTGACTTGTAGGCGCAATAACTTTAGGTCTAGTAATAGTAGGTTAAATGCAGTTTCGGCAAAGTGAGTGCAGTGCGGGCACTTCGTCTTACCTCGTATGGCTTGGCAGCAGCAAGCCACAGAAAATCTACAGCGATAACCTGCATGCAGTGAGCAACCCAGACGGTGATCACACCGCACTGGACACAGGCATTCCCACCAAGCCGCATGACCATGGGGGCGATATGGATTTACAGTATTTGGAAACCCCCACCTGCACCGAGCAGTAGATCAGCATAGTCAACACACCCGTTACGCCCACCTGCTTCACTAGATTCTCACCAGACAGCTTTACGCCCGGGGACAACGGGTCCTCCACCTCCACTTGCGCAGGGGCTCTCCGTAACACAGACTGTTCACTGACCACATCCACAGGGGACCCAGTGGCTATTATCAAGCAACCTCCACCACGCTCTGAAAACCAGACACACCCTGGCTCTATGACCACCAGGACATTTTTTTTTAATGGCTCCATTGTTCACTGTGTGGTAGATGGGGCAGACAAAGAGACTCAGCTCGTCAATGGGGCTGGCGAGATGCAGGGTGCCTGCATTACAGACATCTCAAGGGACAATAGGTCTGACAATAGAGGGGAACTTGGGGTAAGAACGGATGCCATGGATGTAACCCTGCTCCTACGCAGTTTTAAGAGGACCCATAGACACTACAACCCACAAACTTACCGCCGCAGGCGAGAGTACTCCTGCTGCGACCCACCACCTCTCCTCACCCCCATCACACACGAGTTGACAACGCCAAGCACCGCACCGCCCCCGTACATCAGGACACGCATGTTTCGATCTGATGCGCTCTGTAGGCCTAGTANTATATGACAAACAAGAAAACTAGCCACATTCAAAACCGGTAAACAACAGTACAGCTTCCTATTCCAGCATTATTTTCCCGAAGAGCAATGCACCAGTATCCTGCGGTTCTATCCTGTAACTTTAACTTGCTCAAAGACACTCACTGTGAATTTGTCTATGATAACAACAGCCATACAGTTGCTCATAACTGTCGTAATATGGTATTCTGTAAGACAGCTCTTTATTCATGTCTTGGTACAAAGAGGTATGAGGTTTGGCAATGCTCCATTCTGAAATCGCCAATCTGCTGGCAGAATTATTATTATTTTTTTGCTATTACAGAGTGCCTTCTTTCACTAATTATGATAGTTTTGTAGATTATAAATTAAGACATCACGTTTATTTTTTATTGCAGTTCCGTGTAACACTTTTAAATTAATTCTCTAGCCTCTGTACATTTTGAGAAAGACAGAGTTACTCTTAAGCATTATAAGTTGATAGCACTTGAGTCCACGTTCAAATTTGTTGGTTGTATTGTGGTTAACTGAATTAATTCTGGCAAAAAATATACATAGTCTAGAAAGTACCTACCTAAACCCTAATAATGAGACATTTTAAAGACAGTTACAGCAACATACTAAATTACATAATACCATTTCGTCTAAGAAAGCTACATATTAAAAAAAAGTTTCACCGTAGGGGTATGTGTGTACAAAGTTGTACGTCGCTGAAGGTTTCCAGCTGTTATGAGGGTTGGTCAAATGAAAAAGTGACGAGGGCTGCAGAAAATTACTCCGCACAGTACACAAAAGCAGAACTTGGTGTTTGACACAGCCCAATTTTATCTATGTTACGTGTACATATCAGCGTGACGTCATGTGTTTGGACAGAAGAAGCCGTAACAAGAATCAGTATGAGTAGGCTGGATGTCCAGTTTGGTCTAGGTCACATGTGAAGCGAAGAATTATGACACTTGGACTCTAAACATTGTCTGAGGAAGAACAACACAACATCATATAGTTTCTACCTGCTGAAGGCACCATGCCCATAGACATTTATTGCAGGATAGTTGCAGATATGGAGAATGTGTGTCTCATGTGAAACTGTGCACAATGGTCAGTGTTGTTACACATTGGCAGATGATCAAGGACATGGACAATCAAACATTGTCATCACTCCTGCCTTGTTGCACAGGTGGTAACAACTTGAGGAAGGTGATCATAGATTCACCATACAGCGTGTTGCATGTCATCTCAGCGTCATGCCATGGGAGCACTTGGGCAATCATACACGATAGGTTGAGGTACAGGAAAGTTTGTGCACAATGGATGCAGATGATGTTACCAGCAGAACTAAAGATTCTGCGAATAGGACATTCAATTCAGCATTTCCTGCAGTATCACCAGGACACCACTTTCACAATAAGTCTAGTAACAAAAACTTGGTAAGATAATTTTGAACCCAAGACGAAAAAATCCAGCATGCAGTGGAAACCGCCAAAGAAATTCAACCTAGTCCACGAGCAGGAAAGGTCATCTTCGATGACCAAGGACCAACGATGCTGATTGAGTTCCTTGAGCATGGAGGCACCCTCAACAGTCAGGCATACTGTGAGATATTGCAAGATCTGCATCATGTCATAAAGAACAAACATCCTGAGATGCTGAGCACGGGTGTTGTGTTGCATGATATTGCCCGCCCACAACTCTTCTCTCTGAATTTTGCTGGTGCGTACTGGAACATCCAACCTACAGTCTGGACCTGCCACGCTGTGACTTTCATGTGTTTGGCCTTCTCAAAAAGCTTAAGAGCATCAGAAAGGAATGGATGTTTGCTTTGGATGCAAAAGTGAAGGATAATGTGAAGGATTGGCTGCTCTCACGGCCCAAGGCCGTATTCCACAAAGGCATACACCGGATTGCAACACATTGAGATCTCTGCCTTCAGGCCGAAGGCGGTTACTTCTAACAGGTACATGCAATGTGTCATCAGGGACTCTCATCAACTTTTCATTTAACCAAATATTGTATTAAACATTGAATGACCATTAGAAATAAATAATTCAATTACAATACGTTGAAAAAAAAGAACTAAATAGATTGTAGTATTTGCTGCCAGTCATAAAACTATTAATCAAGAACTTATGTGCAGAAAAAAAAATGCAACACTGTATGCACAGTTTCTTAAAAAATACCATCTCTCTTTCCAGCTCTACCGCAGGTGTGATTATGCCAAATGCATAATTACACTAGCATTTTTTAGCTACTAGAAGTTGGCTATCTCAGCATCACCAGAACATAAATTATCCTATTTCATGAGTTTCAAAACATAATTTGGTGGATAAAGAATTAGGTACTGGAATTGTATGAAACAATAGTAGTACGCAGACACAACTCAAACATTTCCTGGTTTTCACATTATCACACACATTTAAAGGCTTAATCTACTTGTTGACTCAAAAACTGAATTGTTTAATGTTTTTCGATGGTCATAATTTGTGAACGTTACTGTCAACCAATCAAACAACGTTCTGCTTTTGATACATGAAATATGATTGTGTGAAAAGCAAATCCTTTTCCTTCAAGTTCATGGGATTTCATTTTATAATATCTTTCATAGTGTGAAGAGGTTTAATAGCTTTGATTTTATAGCTCACAATGTTAAGTCTTACAAGCATTCGTAATGCAAATGGTGCATGGAAGCAGTATACATATTTACCTGATTTTCATCATAAGTTGTTTTTCAGAGAGTTTACTGAAATGTTTGGCATGACAAGATGAATAATAATTTTGAACACATTCATACAGTGTTAGATAATCACTGCCTTAATTATTCTTGAAGCAATGATGGAATATAAGAAATAAGAAATTCTTTCTTATCTTCAATCAGTGCTCCAAGATTGCTAACAATGTAAGAAGGTGTTCAAAGTTATTTGTGCCTTGTCGTGCCAAAATGAAAAATTCCTCTGAAAAACTATTTGTGACAAAGATGAGGCAGATATACTGTTTTCGTACAATAGTCCCCTTATGTGACATCTGGTGGTCACCGCACCTGGTGCCTGCGAGACATACAGCACCTGTGTTACACTCAGANTAGTCCCCTTATGTGACATCTGGTGGTCACCGCACCTGGTGCCTGCGAGACATACAGCACCTGTGTTACACTCAGAAACACCCTACAAGCCACTCGAGCTGTCTCAAACATCCCAGACACCTCGCAATGTTCCGAGGATTGCCCCAGCTCTGCATCATCAAATAGCAGTTGTGCCAAAACATTTTGTGACACACTTGAATTCAGAACATTTACACAGCATTAATATTATAGTTTGCTGCACACCGTTTTCAACCAAATCAAATAATGAAAGGCTTGTAAAGAAAAAAATTGCTGTCAAAGGGGTATTTGTTTAAAAATTGAAAATATAATTAATGGTATTGTAAAAATCATGAAAACATTCTTGTTTGTATCTTCATTTGCAACCACTTTGTGTGTCAGAATTTTTACATTTAGCAGTGCATCATTTACAAATATGAAAATTTGTGGTATTTTANTGCAACCACTTTGTGTGTCAGAATTTTTACATTTAGCAGAGCATCATTTACAAATATGAAAATTTGTGGTATTTTACAATGGTTGGGGGCATAACCATTGTATATAGCTCTGGTTTTATGAGCAAATGTAACTTCTAAATTGGTCTCATTTATTTGTTATAAAGACACAATTTTCAGGAGACAATTTTACAACAGTACTAGCTGTGTTTACTTATGATCTTCAGAAATGGCACGTCTACAGGATGTACATTTTCTGTGGACCACAGAGANTTCTAAATTGGTCTCATTTATTTGTTATAAAGACACAATTTTCAGGAGACAATTTTACAACAGTACTAGCTGTGTTTACTTATGATCTTCAGAAATGGCACGTCTACAGGATGTACATTTTCTGTGGACCACAGACAGGCATATCAGGGTACAAGGATGAAGCACACAAGACCATGGAATGGACCATGTCAGTATCAAAGCAAATCACAGCAAGCAGGTGGCTCCACACCTACCTTGACTGCTGCTGGGCCACCAATTTAGATCAGACTCGCGGATTGTTTTCGTGATCGGAACAAGTAGACCATGCTTTGGCTCACAAGTGAAGAGATGTCTGTTACCCCAAGTTCCATCAATTCCTCCATACGGCAGTGGATTATCCTGCAACAGACAACACTTTCTTGTGTGATACAATTAACTAACTGAACTGTTACATAATTACTTCATTTTCACATGACCAACACACAGTATAGTCATATGGTACTGATCACTTAGCAAAATGTAGCAGCACAGAAAAATAATACCTCTGGAAATATTTTTACATGACAAAATTGGTTTACGATCACTCCTTTGGTAATGAAAAATTTAAATTAGGGTGGTAGCTGCTCTTGACATACGGCTAAACAAGGATAACATGTAAATGATGCTAAATACAGCTCACGCTTACGCCCCTGATGTTTTACCTCCTAATCTGGAGAATGTACACAAATAAAATAAACGGCAATAAGCCAGAATTAAAAATTCGGGACAACAGGAGCATTATTTTTGTATAAAATGCACAGAAAGCTTCGGCTGCAGCAACACTACCTGCATGCACCCATGGTACGCTGCTGTGCTCACTGCACAGAGGATAGTCGAGGACATTTTTAACACTACTCTAAACAGCATGAATCATAGCGTTACGTGCTTGCTTGTCCGCATCGCTTCCCTTGCCCCATCCTGCTCGAGTGAGCGAAACAGTGTACCAAGGACAGAGTGGTGACACGAGAAGTGCACAGCGATTTAAAAGGAGAGCCACCACGTGTGCCAGATAAACCTACGGGGACTCGTGCACACCTGACCTTCAGCAGACCGAATTTCTGGCATTATCTATGAAAGAATGTTCCGGTCGTTACTCTAGCTTCTCTCAGCAAGACCCAAGGTGCAGAGAACCTTCTAGATTGATCCAGCGAGACTACTTAAGCTACGACCAACCTAAGAGCTGACTGTCTAAAGTTTGGAGGGTTGAACAACCTTAAGATACAGGTGTGCGAAAACGGCAAAGCGACAAGGCAGCAGAGCAACGAGTGGCGGCGGAAGTGATCAGTGGAAGTGAAGTTTGCGGACTGCGAGCATCGGCACATTGGAGAGAGAGACTGACGGGCGGGACTATTGAACTGGATGCATGAGTGACAGACATTTGGAATGGTGGCAATAGACATATTGTATAGGTGTAACTAATGAGTGTGAATTATCTGTAACCAATATAGAGACATTGATAAGGACTTTAATTAAAATTGAGATAGACATTAAATATTGTGTTCTGTGTTAATTGAGAATAACAAGAGTGAAAGTGGAGACAGATAGTTTATGTTGTAAATAATAGCTGTGTAAAATCAAAAATAGTTTTTTTATTTTTATTAATACCTACATCCCTTACGAACTCAGATATGCCCCTGTGGTGTCTTGTAGGAATACATTAATAACTTACAGTTATGAAACTGCCTGTTTGTTTTTGGTGACAGTCAGTGTGTGATTCCTCGCAAGAAGTGTTGGTATTGCCTATGCGCCTGGAACTATACTGCTGCTGCCAAAAGTTTTCTGTACGTTTTACATGAAAATGGTGTGTCCTGGGCATTTGCAACACAAGTCATTTTGGTTAATTAGGTCACACTGCTCAATAAACCAGCATCAAATTTTCATAATTCCTGTTCGTAAAATAGTTGTCTGCAAAAATAGGGTGGCTACCCCTGTTATTTCCACTACCGGGGAGGTATTATTGAGTGTTTGCTCCTAGGTTGAAGATTCTGATAACATAAAATTATGTTAGGAAAATTGTAATTTAATTTTACTTCCATGTCTGATATTCTGCAAAAATACAATTTAATAAAATCTCAAATTTCAAGGGCTCGTATCTCTTAATATTCAAATTAGGGAGAAAGTGTCCTATATATTTTCCATTTGAATTTTCGTACGGAATCACCTCATGAAGGT
>NQII01000944.1:0-42123 GCA_002778355.1 Clitarchus hookeri
AGGTAGAGGGATAAGTTACTGAGGAGGTCTCAGTTGGAACAGAGGTAGTGGCAGATGTGTCTGGGGAGGTCTCAGTTGGAACAGAAGTAGTGGCAGATGTGAATGAGGTGGTGTCAGTTGGAACAAAAGTAGTGGGAGATGAAACTGACGAGGTCTCAGTTTTAACAGAAGTAGTGGAAGATGTGACTGAGGAGGTCTCAGTTGAAACAGATGTAGAGGAAGATGTGAATGAGGTGGTGTCAGTTGGAACAGAGGTAGAGGGATAAGTTACTGAGGAGGTCTCAGTTGGAACAGAGGTAGTGGCAGATGTGTCTGGGGAGGTCTCAGTTGGAACAGAAGTAGTGGCAGATGTGAATGAGGTGGTGTCAGTTGGAACAAAAGTAGTGGGAGATGAAACTGACGAGGTCTCAGTTTTAACAGAAGTAGTGGAAGATGTGACTGAGGAGGTCTCAGTTGAAACAGATGTAGAGGGAGATGTGAATGAGGTGGTGTCAGTTGGAACAGAGGTAGAGGGATAAGTTACTGAGGAGGTCTCAGTTGGAACAGAGGTAGTGGCAGATGTGTCTGGGGAGGTCTCAGGTGGTACAGAAGTTGTGGGAGATGTGACTGGGGAGATTTCAGTTGGAACTGAAGTAGTGGGAGATGGAACTGAGGAGGTCTCAGTTGGAACAGAAGTAGTGGGATATGTGAATGAGGTGGTGTCAGTTGGAACAGAAGTAGTGGGAGATGAAACTGACGAGGTCTCAGTTGGAACAGAAGTAGTGGAAGATGTGACGGAGGAGGTCTCAGTTGGAACATAAGTAGTGGGAGATGTAACTGGGGAGGTCTCACTTGGAGCAGAAGTAGTGGGAGATGAAACTGAAGAGGTCTCAGTTAGAACAGAAGTAATGGGAGATGTGACTGGGGAGGTCTCAGTTGGATCAGAAGTAGTGGGAGATGAAACTGAGGAGGTCTCAGTTGGAACAGAAGTAGGAGGATATGTGATGGAGGTGGTGTCAGGTGGAACAGAAGTAGTGGGAGATGAAACTGAGGAGGTCTCAGTTGGAACAGAAGTAGTGGGAGATGATACTGAGGAGGTCTCAGTTGGAACAGAAGTAGTGGGAGATGTGACTGGGGTGGTCTCAGTTGGAACAGAAGTAGGGGGAAATGAAACTGAGGAGGTCTCAGTTTGGACAGAAGTATAGGGAGATATTACTGGGGAGTTCTCAGTTGGAACAGAAGTAGTGGTAGATGTGACTGGGGAAGTTTCAGTTGGAACAGAGTTAGTGGGAGATGGGACTGGGGAGTTCTCATTTGGAATAGAAGTAGTGGGTGGTATAACTGAGGAGGTCTCATTTGCAACCGAAGTAGTGGGAGATGAAACTGAGGAGGTCTCAGTTGGAACAGAAGTAGTGAGAGATGATACTGAGGAGGTCTCAGTTGGAACAGAAGTAGGGGGAGAGTTGGCTGGGGAAGTGTCAGTTGGAACAGAGGTAGTAGGAGATGATACTGAGGAGATCTCAGTTGGAACAGAAGTAGTGGGAGATGTAACTGGGGATGTCTCAGTTGGAACAGAAGTAGTGGGAGATGAAACTGAGGAGGTGTCAGTTGGAACAGAAGTAGTGGGAGATGAAACTGAGGAGGTCTCAGTTGGAACAGAAGTAGGGGGAGATGATACTGAGGAGGTCTCAGTTGGAACGGAAGAAGTGGGAGATGAAACTGAGGAGGTCTCAGTTGGAACAGAAGTAGGTGGATATGTGAATGAGGTGGTGTCAGGTGGAACAGAGGTAGTGGGAGTTGAAACTGAGGAGGTCTCAGTTGGAACGGAAGTAGTGGGAGATGGTTCATAGATTTTGGGATATGCCGCAGATTTTATGTGAGATGGTGTAGAGGAGGTGAGATGTGGGACAAAGGTGGTTTCTGTTTGGGCGAATTGAGAATTGGTGTTAGATATTAAAGTATGTGACGTTTGGTATAATATACTANAAAGGTGGTTTCTGTTTGGGCGAATTGAGAATTGGTGTTAGATATTAAAGTATGTGACGTTTGGTATAATATACTGTGCTGTATGATTGATGTGTTTGGTGTGCCTAATTTTGATGCTGTAATAGTGTTGGGAAGTGTATGTAATGCAGAAATATTGGCACTTTCTTCGTGGATTATTTGCGAATTTTTTTGTATTCTATTTCTCTGGTTTTTTTCTCTCGTTTGCGGTGATTCTCTTGAGTAGTTGTCGGTCAAGTGTGTCGTTGTGTGTATCCCTTCCTTTCCGTGTATTTTTAGTAAGTCAGTTGTATTAGTTTGCAGCCACGTGAGTTCTTTTTCCGCCACATCTGAAACAGATAGAATGGGATTAATGTTACCAATGGGAATAATATTTTTGAAATAATTTGGTTAATTTAATTTCTTTCAACATTTTTTTTCATATATATATATATATATATATATATATATGTGTGTGTGTGTGTGTGTGTGTGTGTTTCCAGAGTAATATCATTTTTAATTCACTGCCTGACAAAATAAAATACCACACCATAAAGGTGTGAATTCAGTACCATGAAATATATAGCAGATATATAAAGCATTAATGATCTAAAACTTGTTCCGCAAACATTTCGGAAATGAATGGTGCTATTGATATGCTGGTTTCACAGAATTTAGGTATAGACTATTACTCGTAATTGCAGTCCAGACACATATTTTAAGATATATTATAATGTGTATTTTTTAAAAAAAGTTTAATTTTTTCAAATACAAAAGTACCTATTCACATTATTAAAATAAACCTAGAGGAAATTAGAATGTCAATTGTGTTTTTTTGCAGGATTCTAGTGCAAGTCGTTTACATGCTATCATGATATGACACTTTTAAATACCTACAGTTGTCTGCTACATTTACGATGTCCGTATGTGTGTTCTGATTCTTTTTTCTTTACGCAGATTGCATTGGTACCTACTTGTCAGTAATTTGTGATAGTTCATACGACCCAGACGTAGGACGTGCTGGAAGATGGTATGTACTATTTCTGAAAAAGCCGAAATGATCATGGTGCATGGCGAATCTACGAAGATTGCTATTCGTTCTTGTAAAGTGTACACTGAACGATATTCCAATATACGTCAACCATCTCGACAATTATTTGCGAATCTCTTTAACCAATTACGGGACTCCGGAAGTGTAACACCACGAAAACGTAACAGAAACAAACAAGTGACCGGAGAAGAGGGTCAAATTAGTTATCTAGCTGTTGCTCTTGCAAGTTAGCTCCCGTGCAATCGCAAGATGGAGTGGCATGATTCAGGCAAGTGTATTACGCATTCTGCACAGTCGTAAGTTCCATCAGTATCATATCTCTCTCCATCAAGAGCTACACGGAAAAATTTTGAGAATCGCGTTAACTTCTATATGGGCATTAAGACAAGATACACCAGATTTGTCACGTATCTTGTTTAGTGTCGAAACAACATTTACAAATCATGGCCAAGTCAACCTCAGTACATGCACCATTGATCAGTAAACAATCCTCATTTACTTCGTCATGAGAACTGTCAGTTTCCATGGAGTGTAAATGTGTGGTGTGGAATAGTAAACCATCATCTCATAGGCCCTTCTTTTCGTAGAAGNTCCTCATTTACTTCGTCATGAGAACTGTCAGTTTCCATGGAGTGTAAATGTGTGGTGTGGAATAGTAAACCATCATCTCATAGGCCCTTTTTTTCGTAGAAGGAACACTGAATCCCCAAAAGTATGTCAACTACCTAACAGATGAACTTCCACAGATGTTAGCAGACAAGGAGAATTCCTTGGTATCAGCATGATACGCCCAGCGCGTGTAGTTCAAGATGTACTACAGTTTTCTTCGCCGATTGCTTCAAAATCGTTGGATTCGACGAAGGGGACATGCATGTTGGCCTGCCTGTTCACCAGACCTGACCCATTTTGATTTTCTTCTTCTTCTGTGGGGAACGCTATAAAACACCGTCTGCAAGGACATACCGACTGCACCAGAATATATGAAACAACGTAATACATCCACCTGTTCTGAAATGTCTGCTGAAATATTTACTTGACAGAATGAAAGCTTGTATTGTAACTGGTAGTCTTCATTTTGAATACAACTGTGAAGAACAATTTTTTCTTTCTTCTTCAGAATTTACAGAATTTGTTTATTCACGTTTGCATTTCTTAAGAGAGTACTGATGCATGGTACATTTCAATGAAGCAGACAAATGTAGGTATTTAACATTGCCATATTATGAGATCACGTAAAATACTTGCACAAGAATCCTGCAAGGAACACCACTGGCATTCTAATCTCCTCTAGTTTTATTTTCTTGATGCGAATGGGCATTGTTACATCAGAAACATTTAACTTTGTTCAAGTAATGCACATTCTAATAAGTATTCAAATCTGTGTGTGGGCTGCAATTATAAGCCCTTCTCTCAACTTCAATTATCTGAAACCAGCACGTCAATAGCACCTTCAATTTCAGAAATATTTACGGAGCAAGTTTTAGATGATTCGCCTAGTGTATGCTGATTATGCTTTTGATTACAATTTTAGGCCAACCATTTGAAGATGTCACGCCCAAGCGAAGCGAGTGTTTTGGCTGGTACCGGGTCTGGAGAATGAAAAAGGTTATGTAATGCGTTTATGACAACGTCGTATACAATTCTACCAAATGAGTTTGCGCGAGTGTTCATCGTAGGTCTCCCTGCTTCCGGTTGGCCCGTGCGCCATATTGCGGAAGAAATGTAACGTGATGCCTCAACCGTCAGTCGCATTTGGTAATAGTGAACCCAGGAAGAAACGTGCATCGTCGTAGTGTCACCGGAAGTCGAAGATAGACGTTGGAGAGCACAGATCGTCGCATAAAGCCTCGGTTTCCAAGAAAGTGCGCTCACTGCCTCGCGTTTCAGTTGAACAGAACGCAACTGTGCCCTGCACACTTGTCTGTTTCCAAGAAACAGTACTACGTTGCCTACTACGTTCGTACGAAGCTCGTCAAAACAGTGGACAACGACACGTTATTGTTCGTATTATAGAATGAAATTGAAGAAGACGAGGATGATGACGATCTCGTACTTCTACACGCAGTTTAGAAAAGAAAATAGGGAAATGTAATATACACATCAANGGAACACTGAATCCCCAAAAGTATGTCAACTACCTAACAGATGAACTTCCACAGATGTTAGCAGACAAGGAGAATCCCTTGGTATCAGCATGATACGCCCAGCGCATGTAGTGCAATATGTACTACAGCTTTCTTCACCGATTGCTTCAAAATCGTTGGATTCGACGAAGGGGACATGCATGTTGTCCTGCCTGTTCACCAGACCTGACCCATTTTGATTTTCTTCTGTGGGGAACGCTAAAAAACACCGTCTGCAAGGACATACCGGCTGAACCAGAAGATATGAAACAACGTAATACAGCCACCTGTTATGAAATGTCTGCTGAAATATTTACTTGACAGAATGAAAGCTTGTATTGTAACTGGTAGTCTTCATTTTGAATACAACTGTGAAGAACAATTTTTTCTTTCTTCTTCAGAATTTACAGAATTTGTTTATTCACGTTTGCATTTCTTAAGAGAGTACTGATACATGGTACATTTCAATGAAGCAGACAAATGTAGGTATTTAACATTGCCATATTATGAGATCACGTAAAATACTTGCACAAGAATCCTGCAAGGAACACCACTGGCATTCTAATCTCCTCTAGTTTTATTTTCTTGATGTGAATAGGCATTGTTACATTAGAAACATTTAACTTTGTTCAAGTAATGCACATTCTAATAAGTATTCAAATCTGTGTGTGGGCTGCAATTATAAGCCCTTCTCTCAACTTCAATTATCTGAAACCAGCACGTCAATAGCACCTTCAATTTCAGAAATATTTACGGAGCAAGTTTTAGATGATTCGCCTAGTGTATGCTGATTATGCTTTTGATTACAATTTTAGGCCAACCATTTGAAGATGTCACGCCCAAGCGAAGCGAGTGTTTTGGCTGGTACCGGGTCTGGAGAATGAACAAGGTTATGTAATGCGTTTATGACAACGTCGTATACAATTCTGCCAAATGAGTTTGCGCGAGTGTTCATCGTAGGTCTCCCTGCTTCCGGTTGGCCCGTGCGCCATATTGCGGAAGAAATGTAACGTGATGCCTCAACCGTCAGTCGCATTTGGTAACAGTGAACCCAGGAAGAAACGTGCATCGTCGTAGTGTCACCGGAAGTCGAAGATAGACGTTGGAGCGCACAGATCGCCGCATAAAGCCTCGGTTTCCAAGAAAGTGCGCTCACTGCCTCGCGTTTCAATTGAACAGAACGCAACTGTGCCCTGCACACTTGTCTGTTTCCAAGAAACAGTACTACGTTGCCTACTACGTTCGTACGAAGCTCGTCAAAACAGTGGACAACGACACGTTATTGTTCGTATTATCGAATGAAATTGAAGATGACGAGGATGATGACGATCTCGTACTTCTACACGCAGTTTAGAAAAGAAAATAGGGAAATGTAATATACACATCAAGATACAAAGAGGGAGCATATGAGTGTACCACTAAAAAACATGTATAGAATGATGAACACAAATTCAAACAGTACTTTTGAGTCTCAAGAGAGTTGTTTGAAACAATGATTACGTTTATTCGGGAGGATTTGACGGAACGAACATGCAATCGGCATAAGAAGCCAATATCGCCTGAGGAACAACTTTGTATAATACTGCGGTTAGTAAAATGTCAATGTGATAGTGTGTAATATGCTATTAAGGTATATTCAGTTAGTGCATTTCAAATACATATATATTTAGTACAATTTATATAGGCCTGCGGAATATGTTGCTACATTGTAAGAAAGTAGATGTCATCGTAGTAGAAGTACAAATATTATTNTTCGGGAGGATTTGACGGAACGAACATGCAATCGGCATAAGAAGCCAATATCGCCTGAGGAACAACTTTGTATAACACTGCGGTTAGTAAAATATCAATGTAATAGTGTGTAATATGCTATTAAGGTATATTCAGTTAGTGCATTTCAAATACATATATATTTAGTACATTTTATATAGGCCTGCGGAATATGTTGCTACATTGTAAGAAAGTAGATGTCATCGTAGTAGAAGTACAAATATTATTNTTTATATAGGCCTGCGGAATATGTTGCTACATTGTAAGAAAGTAGATGTCATCGTAGTAGAAGTACAAATATTATTCCAGTATCTGAAGCGCAGGAACAAGGCAAACATACATCGTTGGTGATGTGGACACCGAAGAAGCTGTCGCCACAGATAAAAGATGAAGCCCCCCACTGTAAATTTTCAGTAATATCTACTTCAATGTTTGAAACGGCTTATATTACAGCAACCTTCGCGTTGGCTTGGAACTGGGAAGGGAAAGCGGATACTGTAGCTTGCACACTTAAAAAAAAAATATCCAGTGCTGGGTTGGTAGGTGTAGTTCACTGTATTAATTCTCTTAGAAGAGCTGTACGTTAGATTCTGCCTTTTGTAATATCCGCAAGTATCTGCCTTTCCGCCAGCCGTCCCCTTTTCTTATGTTCCTGTCTCCCACATTTGTTGATATTCGCATCTTTTGTTGGAACACCAGCCTCATCTGCAATGTTGCTCTGAGCAGTGTGATGCTTGGATCAACCTCCTGGGTACANTCTTTTGTTGGAACACCAGCCTCATCTGCAATGTTGCTCTGAGCAGTGTGATGCTTGGATCAACCTCCTGGGTACAGTTCCCCCCGGCATGGTAGGGACTGTGTTGAGATGGTAGCTGAAATGCCTCGGGATTTATTTCAAGCTGTGTAACATCAGACATTTCCTTTTTGTATGCTGTCTACAGGTATGCTGTTCTGANGCCTCGGGATTTATTTCAAGCTGTGTAACATCAGACATTTCCTTTTTGTATGCTGTCTACAGGTATGCTGTTCTGACTATCTTCATCTCCACCAAGTAGCTGGACACTGATTTTGGTGCTGAAACAATGCATGTGGCTTAGACATAGAAATGTAACTACAAACGGACATGATAAAGCAGCCATGTAGTGTACAAATTAGGCATACTTGCTCTCCTACTCGGAGAGAAACACTGTCACGGAAGCTAAAGCTGGACTCACAACCATCTGTCGCACCCGTCAGTCAGTCAGTCATCCGTCTGTATTTTCATCCGTTGGTTGAAAACGATTCACAGCAATCCGTTGACCATCAATCTTCCTGTACGGCAAAATTTCAGAGTGACGACTTAACATCGTGATCTTTCTTTAGTTGGAGGTATGTTTTGGTTGGAAATACATTTTCAAGAGTGAAACATTTTGGGGGAAATAATTTTTTTACGCGATAAGAATTTATACTGAATTATTGTTTACATTTTGAATTGCTGAATTTACCACCGAAGATAAATAAACACATATCCACAGTCTTGCATTTTGTTTCAAAGTGCGTATTTGCATATACGGAGTGTCGTCAGAAGGCGGTGGCCCATCCGTCGGTCCGTCGGAAGTTAAAGTTCGAGNGTGCGTATTTGCATATACGGAGTGTCGTCAGAAGGCGGTGGCCCATCCGTCGGTCCGTCGGAAGTTAAAGTTCGACAAATATTTTACGGATTGACGGACGGGAAAAAAAAGTTGCCCTGTGATTGGTTGAAGATCACGTGACCGCCGGACGGACGGGCGACTGACGGATGCGACGGATGATTGTGAGTCCACCTTAAGGTAGGTACTTGAATTTAGCATAGAAATGGTTTCCGTTAGTTGCTGAGCTGGTGCCTCTGCTTGCAGATTTTATTTTTCTTCGATAATAAATCCCACTTGCTTTTCCANTTTTTTTTTTTTTTTTTTCGTGTAAGATGGTGTTGCGCCCAGGGTATCGTTGTAGCTGTAGTGTGGTGCCCTTCCGACCGGAGGTACTTTCGGGCAAATCACGAGTGTGGGGCAAGATGGTGTGGGCTGCTGGGTGATGAAAATCAGGTGTTGAACGGGGAGCGTGCCGGAGTTGGAGGTCCGGCACGCATGAAGCGGAGAAGAAAAGTGGGCGAAGTGTAAGCGATGCATGCAATGGAAGTAGGAGCAAGAACAAAGTTGGCGATGTGGGGAAATGTGCGTTGATGAGTGGATGGCACAGTGTCACGTCGGCCTTGGCCGGGGCCGTCGTTATCCGGCGTCGTCCTCCTCGGCGTCTTTATGCTAGAAAATCCGGCGGCGTTGTCACCTCCAGCCAGCAGACAGCAGCACCTGTGTTTAATACTACATTCTTTTGATGTAAATAATACGATACCAACATGGTGGATATGAAGACAAAACTTTCTTTCCTCTATGGAAAGTTCATTTAACAATGTCTAAAACTTAAAAGACTAAAACGAATTCCCAATACGTCAAATGTTTCAGAAGTGGAAAATATTTACTGACAAAATATAATAATAAATAACTTTTGAAATATTTTCAGAAATTTAATAATAGTAACACCTCTTGCTACTAGTTTAGTTTTTCACACACTTGCCTATGCTATTTGTATAGGGATGTCCGGCATTTGCCTCTAGTGAATTTGTTGTTATCAATTAATTTAGTATTTAATCTTTCATTTTTAAACATGTGTATTTTATAAGCCGGTTTTTTTTTTAGGTATATGGTGACTGGTGAATAATTTAGATCTTTATCATTCCAGTACCAAATAAAACATAGCTGGGTAAGTGTCATCGTGAGAAAAGTGCTACGAAGCATCAAAACACGCCTGCTTGATACGTACATTCCCAAACCAGCAGAAGATATGCTCAAGCTAAATGCCAACGACTTCTATGATCTGTGGAATTTTCCTAACTGTTTTGCTTCAATAAATGGGACCAAGTAAGAATTGTGTCTCCCCTCAAGTCAGGCTAGGCCTACTATAACTACACAAATTAGGTACCACTATATTGTACTTTTGGCAATGGTTGATGCAAGATGCCGTTTAGTTGCTAGCGATGTGAGGGCATACGGTCGAGAAGGTGATGCTGCTATATATGCTAGGTCAAACATGGGGGCAAACGATAGCTGCCGTGAAATTCAACAATCCACCGCCCGATATTATACCAGGCAAGAACATTCTTTTGCCTTACGTGATGTTAAGAAATGAATTTTTCCCATTCACCGACACAATGATGAAACCATATCCGAAGAGGATAGTAAACCACGATAACTCAGCAGCAGCGCACGACTATGAATTTCTGAAAATTCCTTTGGAATAATGTGCCAATATTTCAGAGTATTTTTTTTTTTACACACATGTTGATATTTCTCCAGAGGCTGCCGATGACCTAATTGTAAGTGCATGTTTTCCGACAAACATGCCGAGGAACGCAAATATTCCAGCTCCAGGAGTAAACGAAGCGGAATGTCATGAGCCAAAGCAGAACATGTTACGTTTGACAGCTTGTACGAAACAACGTGCACCACATCCAGCTATTGAAATGCGAGGTTCACTAGAAATGTACTTTCTAAGTGAAGAAGGTGTGAAACGTGTGCCGCGGCAGTTGCGCCACGGGCAACGAGTGGAATCATGCGTACGTTAACCTTTAAAGCAATCGCGTCAATATGTGCAACGCCTGGTCTGATATCGACAATGTCAAACTTATTTCACAAGCGCACGCAAAGAGTAGAACTAAGTGTAAGTAATGTGTTCGCTATGTTTCACGTATGGTGTGTACATTAACTATTTTAAGAATGATATGAATTATAAACTCAAATAATATGTCGTAAACATGTACAGTGGGTGATCTAATGTATGCGGACTTGTACCCCATTTTTCGTGTTTATTAAAATTGTTTTTGAAATAAATGTTTGTGTATTCTCATTATTACACTTAGGTACCAGGTTTCTTCATAACCTCCACAATTCATTTCCATGCATTGTTTTGGCTTCTGTATCCATACAGATTTTGCTTCTAACTTTATAAACAGCTGGATACTGTTGCACTAGATCCACTAACATCTCGTCCTCTTGATTTGTAAACTTTGCCATTTACTGTGAGAGAAGTAGTGAACCGCTAATCTCACAAACTTCTAACACAATTACCACACGTTTTCGTTTGCCGGCGTTGGTTATGTTTGTTCGTCCAGACGAGCGACTGCGTTGATTTGTAGTACGGCAGGACAGCCGTGCGATCATGAGCGCATGCGTCGAGGTAGGCAGTCTTGGAATCCAGTGTCATTGCATTTCACGGGCCACAGTTCGGCGCACGCGCATTGTGCGCCTGCTCAGTTCGGCGCACAGTTCTTGGAAACCAAGGCTTTAGATGCCGCACACCCACGACCCACGACTGACGACATTTTGCGAAGTGTGTAGGGCGGTTTGGATGCTCCGGTATCAACATGGGCAGTGTCGCGCAACAGGTTTGTTGTCCAGTTGCGAAATCTACCCTTAAGGGGGAAGTATCCATGCCATCTTGGATTTATGTATTTTCCTCAATAACTTAATTTTCGTAGTCAATATTTAAAAACCACGCTAGTCAAGGATTAGGGAGCATCTTAACTGTTATTTAGAAATTCAACTTAATTTTCTTAAATGATTAGTTTCACATCTGTATCCGTAATCAAATATTGCCTAAATATTAAATAATTTCAATCCCACATGGGAAAATACAGGCATAATTGAGTCCATACAAATTTCAGAAGATTCGATAATTATTAATCCTGTATGTCCTGTCTAGCTTAGATTTTTTATGTCTGGTCATAACTTTTCATTATGAAGATTTGTAATTAAAATCGAATATGGAATGGTTACCAGCCCCTTAAGGTTCGGCTTCACCTATTTTGCAGAAATTCATCGTTTTCGTGTTACAATTTCTGTTTCAGATGTGTTATTGGGAATGTTTGATTATTGACTAATTTACAATTTACTAGTTGTTTAATACTTTTGTATCTAATTTTCCCTCTGGGTTATTTCCTGCTTGTAAAAAGGCAGGAACTTATTTACAAAATATAAATATGTCCCGGATGCGTTGCAACTAGCATTAGGCCCAAAAATATTTTGCGACTCGTAAAATGTAAATTTGCTATAATCGTGCATTGTCAGTAATTCCTCTGTATCCGAAACTGTTTCGCGAAAACGAAGAATTTCTGCAAAAGAGGTGAAGCCCAGCCCTAAAGAGCGAGCCACCGTTATGATCGCTTAGAATGACGTCGCACCAGAGATTCGTGGGGTGGAGGGTGTAACAGCGTGAGCCTTCAGCGGCTGCATGCAGTGCACGCGCGACAACGCGACTCAGCGGTCCATGGCGGCCACCCACTCGAGTACACTCAAGTACACTTACGTACACTTAAGTACACTCACGTACACTTAAATACACTCGCGTACACTTAAGTACACCCGCGTACACTCAAGTACACTCACGTATACTCAAGTACACTCAAGTATACTCACGTACACTCAAGTACACTCACGTACACTTAAGTACACTCAAGTACGCTCAGGTACACTCACATACACTCAAGTACACTTACGTAAACTGAAGTACACTCACGTACACTCAAGTACACTTAAGTACACTCACGTACACTCAGGTACACTCACGTACACTCGCATACACATAAGTACACTCACGTACACTTAAGTACACTCACGTACACTTAAGAATACTCAAGTACACTCAGGTTCACTCAAGTATACTCAAGTACACTTACGTACACTCAAGTACACTCACGTACACTCAAGTACACCAGCGTACACTCACGTGCACTTAAGTACACTAACGTACACTCAAGTACACTCACGTACACGCTGTTTAATTTCGTAGGTGACTGGACCCCTCGAGTATACCAATGCAGTATGTCGAGGACCCTATTCCTAGACTGCAAGCCAGCGGTGTTTTATGTTGGCGCTAGACGTACGGAAAAAGAAATGCAGGTCCTCAGTTTTAACATTTTTTTTTCCTTCCATCCAGGGGGATTTCCCGAGGCGGCCGGTAGCGCGCTGCTTGATTTAACTCAACAAAGGGGACACGTGACAATTTATGTTAGTGCGCAGAACAACAGTGAACACTCCACAACAACTGCTGGTGTTGCGAAGCAGTCTCGGTACTCGCTGAAACTATTCGAAAAGTCAAGGCCAATCACATTCCAGAGAAAATAATTACAACAAAACCAGAAACTTTTCCACAATACATACGGGATATTATCACAACAATATGCGATTGAGTTATTCTTGGGTGAGTTAGTGTAGTTTTAGGCGTTTTACAGCAAAATTTAATTTTATGTAAAATCAAATGTTAGAAGTATTACAAACTACATACGCCGAACTTACAAAAACTTAACTCACGAAAAATAAAAAATCGTGCTCACAATTACCTCAATGTGGAGTGAAAAGGTATTTAATTATGGCGTAATTATGGACGTGCGTGGGAAAATAAAATTCTTCAAACAAACAATATGAAGGGCTGACTATTTACGAACATAATGGGTTTAACTATTAAGAAATACACATACAATATTTAGAATATATTTCGTAGATGTCCACAAATATCCAATGATATATAAAGCAAGAAATAAATGGAAACAGTTCTCCTGTAGCGTATTCAGACTTTTTTTTGTTTGGGAGAAATACAACCCGTGAATCGTTATAAAGACAGTAAATACATATAAATATATTTAAGTTAAATCAGAAAATCAATAGTTTAATTTTGCTTACTTTCAGTAAATGTTCGTGCGTAGTATTTTTCCTAACCGTAGGAACTTAGAGATCAATATTGTCAAATTTAAAAATTACAATCACTAACTAACCCATTATTTTTGGCTTTGAAATACAACAAGTAAATATTTTTATGTCTGTTTTTGGAGTTTTTTCCTGGACTAAAAACAAAACGGGCGATTTGATGGGTACACACAAAGTCCTGACATATTCCTAGGGGTAGTTTATGGGGTCTTCCCGACCTTGAGACATCTCGGATAAGGAGTGATGGGAAGGAAGACTGTTTTGGGGAGCAAAGTCACTCTGCCTTGGGGAGGGAAGAAAGTTGAAATGTTGAAAACGCAGCTTACATTGGCAGACTTCCATCTGCTATAAGAGCTTTAGACGTTAGAGATATGTATTTCAGTGTTTGCTGGAAACTCTATTCTCAATGTATTTGTCTTCGGGAGGGGGTCCGGCCCCTCCGTGCCACCCCACTCAGTACGCCACTGCATTTTCCATTTCGTTCGAAAGTGTAATAGTTATTTAGTGATTTAATTTTTTTCTACTTTGAATTATTATAATAGATATTTCGAGGCAAGTAACAAAAGTTTTAGTATGTTTTTCGAACACTTGTCATTCATAGTCATCCGTAATAATGGAAATACAGGGGCCTTTTTGAACACGCAGTTTACAATTAAAGAACACGCCACAAAAAGAAATACCCCCNNNNATCCAAAATTTCCTACCAACATCAGAATAAGAACAGATGGTCCAAACTCTGCTCCGCGACAACCTTCACCCAACGGGAGATTAGATAGCACACGAATGAAAAACCAAAGCCAACATTTCGAATGTTTTCAACGGCAAGATTTATTAAATCCATTGTTCCACGATGATACGCTGCCACCGCAATACCTATGGCGATGGAATCGACTTTCGTCTATCGGATGTTTGTGATGGGGCATATTGGTGTAAGTCTTGTTTAATATCCTCTTTCAGCCTACTGCGTATCACTCCGCCATACCTCACCGTGGACGTCATGACTTCTAGCCCCGCATCGAGCAAGGGTGATCCGAGGTTTTTGGAAACACAAATGAGGAACTATTGTGCGAAAATATATTAACTTGTGTGTGAAAAATTATAACCAGTTCTCAAGCTCAATTTAACACTGCTCTTTTACTTGTACTTTAGGACATGGGCATACTTTTACTAATTCCATGTAATTAATACTTTATGTGGCTTTAAATTTGTTTAACGTGCTTTTAATACAACAGAGTAATATTTACCAGTATAATTCAAAGCTGTAGAATATAATCCCAGGATTCTTCTTTGAGGAGCAGTGAGAAGGGGCGTGGCCTACCCGAAGAGAAAATATGGGATACAGCGAGCAGTACAGGCGAGTAACAGCCAAATTTTGAGTCCCGACAAAAAAACTGCTATTTTGCCACTAGTGACTTGGACTCATTGTAGGTGCATCGTTTGTTAATGCAATTTTAGCACGAGTCATTGTCAAGAGGACGAAGAGCTGTTTCGCGTCGTTCAGCCACACTGCTTGAAAGCAGCGCTCCTGCAGCGGCTGCAACGGAAAAATGCTTGCTGCGTCTCTGCTGCAAGCAGACGACGCACCCAGCAGAATGAACAGTAAGCATTTACGAACTGCACTTCGAAAGTTATGTGTTACTACTAACTACTTATTTTGTTTTTTTTTTTTTTAATGTGAAATTCGCTTCTAAGTACATTCTGGGAAACACGTCGTCTCGCTTTCACAAAACCGCTCGGCAAAAAAAATAAACGGACAAAAATTCCTAGTTTAACATAATTCTGTCTCTATGGGCTGTTCGTGATTAACTGAACACTCTTGGGATCAACCTTTCGAAAAAAAAAAATGTCGCTGCCCCTATATGCACGTATTTCAACGGGCTCGCTGACTGGCGGCACGTCCAATAAAGTTGATAACGATGAAGAGAAAGTAGTCCCATGTTTAAACGTTGAACTGAACGTTTTTAGGTAAATATTTACGTCTACTAAAATTGGCCCTTGTAGGGGCCGGGTTGGAGCTAGGCTGTGGTCCGGCGATCAACCTGTAATGGGTGTAAGGTGAAGGGTCCAGGTGCCCTGAAAGCCGGACTGTGGTGATCCAGTCTGTGTGTGTAGGGGGGGAACTAGGACCTGGCAACCTGGTAGGGCTGACGTGACGAATGGAATGTCAGTTCTTGTCGGGCCATCCCCTGGCTAAAGCTCTAGCAGTAGTGACCGGCGTAAGTTTAAGAGTGAGCTGGTGCGAGGTGCTCTTCCCGGCCTCTGTCGGTTGAGTGCCCGCACTGGTGATCTCCGGTAGGGCCTGCTCATTGATGATTGGGTATTCCCCTGCTGCTGTGAAGGCTGCTGCCTCAACTCCTTAATGGAGCAGTGATGCTAATATATAGCCTAGCACTGCTCAAGTCCATCTCCACCTCCTCGCGGTTGGGCTGGTGACATTGTGGCCACACCATGGCTAACGGAGTGAGGACGATTTAAGGCGGTAACGGCCTGTCTGTGCACAGATAACCAGTTACGGCGAGGTTATGTGCAGTGTTCCAGAGACTGTATATATTCTTGGTCCTGCGGTGAAGACCCACGAATCGAATTGCACTCCCCCAGCTGAGGCTCGATGTGGCAAGTCGGGCTGATCTCGGGGTGGCGGAGTTCCTATGAAGGGATTGTCTGGCGTCATGGAAGGGCTAGGCTGTCCCGGGTGAAAACTCAGTGTGCATGTCTGAAAATTGTGGGTACCCAGGGGATCAGTGTGAAAGCCCCGGCTTCGGCCGTGTTGATCGCGGGTCGGACTCTGGGTGGCATTGGTTGATACTTCTGCTTAGAAGGAGATCTGGAGGTGTTTGTTTGCCTGGAGGGCTGGGCCTGAGTGCCGGTAGAGTCAGTAGCAGCTGCCGTGGAACGTAAGAGTGCTGGCTCGCCTCAGGTTCTGGTTTCGAAGGGTTGATGCTCACTAACGAAAGGTCGACGGTCTGGTCCGCCTAGTAAGAGGACTCGTTTACGAAGCGGGTTCGTAGTGTGGGGATAGCACTCGGCCCCATCAAGGTGGCATGTGCAGATTCAACTCTGTATAATGCTGTTGACAGGTGAGGTGGAACAACCTTCGGGTGGAGAACATCCACCCACTGCGATTGGAAAGGGCGTATACTCTTTCTATTGGGAGCATTCAACTGCTTCTAATTAAGGCGCCCGTTTACCTGGAACTTTTTCCCACGTTTAGGCCGAGAAGCGCGGGAGCGATAAGGGTGACACTGCCACGCGCATCAAGTACGCCATCGCCGCTAAGCGCAAGGCTCTGAACTGGCGTGCAGTGTTCTCGTCGTGCTGCGTGTACCTATGGGACTTTCAGCGGTGACCGTATTATTTTATTAGTGGGAAGTCTTTAGGAAGGTTCAATGCAGGCCCCTATAGTAGTTTTGTATGTATATGATGCGGGAATTTTGAGCTACAGCGCCTTGGAAAGGCCGTTTTTTTTAGCGGTTTTGGAGTACTCTGAATTGATGTTTCTAACGTACGTGATATTTTGAAAGTACTTAATAGCTCTCGTCTGAAGTGTGTGTTCTTTTCGTAGATCAGCACGTTGGACGCGCGCTTAATAGTTTCGTTGAAAAACGTGTATTTCGAACCCTCTGCAACGCAGTTCAAGCGCCAGGTAGACGGGCGCCTTAAGGAGTTCATGATCTAACTCCAAACCAGACATGTACTGGCATGAAAAGCCTGGCAGAGTGCACCTCCACGTTATGATACCTGACGTGAATATGTCTGAAGTGACAAATTATATGCCTGGAAGTCCTGAATACTGAGGTGCACTCTTAATTTAAGCTCTGAATGGTGTCTCCTGTTATACCGTTTCGGATCAGGCACAGGAGGGTGAGCTTTTGATCAAGCTGTGATAGATTACAGAATACATGTCTAATAAAATTATTTAATTTCCGTTTTTTTTAATTGCGTATAGGTGTTAGCAGTTATTCAGCAGTTCTGTTTGCATAATTAACTAGCAGCGCAGGAGCAGCGATTTGCGTGCTGATCTTATGCGAACTTGTTTGCTATCTGTCGTGTAAAACAATTGTTCTCAATAAAAGCACGGGCATGTAAAAAAAAAAAATTGGCACAGTGTAACATTCGATTTTGATAGATGTAATGGCGGCATGTGAACCAGTTTTGGGAACACGTGCAGAATATATAAATCAGTCTGCCTTAAGCCTCCCGCCTAACCGGCGCTTGCAGTGTGTTTGAAATATACTCGTTTTTCCAAAGAAACTACTTAACGTGCGTCCACTGTGCTGATCTACGAAGAGAACACGCGATTCAGACGAGGAATGTTGAGTGCTTTCAAGACGTCACGCACAATTTAAACGCCATTCCAAAGCATTCCAAAATGGCTAACAACGGCTTTTTAAAAGTGCCGTATCTCAAAATATACGCGTCAGATACACACAAAACTACTTAAGGGCCCTTCGCTGTACCTTCCTACAGACTTTCCACCAATAAAATAATAGAGTCACCGCTGAAAGTCCCATAGGTAGACGCAGTGTGACGAGAACACTACGCGCCAGTTGAAAGCCTAGCGCTTAGCGGCGATGGCGCACTTGATGCGCCTGGCAGTGTCGCCCTTATCGCTTCCGCACTTCTCTGTCTCAAACGCTTTAAAAAAAAAAAAAAAAAAAAAACTCTACGTAGGCGGGAAACTAAGTTTGACGTAGCCTATGTAGAAATGGTCGACAAAATGCCTGAAAAAAATTGCGGGGTTTCTATAGTTGTCGAGAGGCGCGCAGCACACATTTATCTCTATTACTACGCCATAAAGACAGGTTCACCGCCGAGAATCTCAAGAAGCGAGATGCCGACGCAAAGACTGCACGCCAGTTCAGCGCCTTGCTCATAGAGGTGACGAGGGATGTGATGAGCGTACTTAAATCGCCCTAGCTGTCCCGCTATTTTAGGGCATTGGACACGCAAAATTAGTTTATTCGCGTTTTCGATGTATCCAGAGCGCAGCACCATATCGACGAGATATGGGCGGCTCTTAACGTCGAGGTCTTGAGAGCCGGCGAAGGTGAAGCGAGGTGAGTATGGAACGGCGCAGGAATGCAAGGGCGGTAGGAACGGGATATCCCCGAGAAAATCCGGTGACCGGCACGATTCCCAAGTGCGAAAATCCAGGAGCGGCCCCACCGGGAGTCGAAACCGGTTCGCCTAGTTGGCAGGCGAGTAGTCTGACCACTACACCACCGAGACTCCAGGCCATATCGACGAAAATGGTGGTTGTATGGGGTATAAGGAGATGACAACTGCACTGAATATTTCAGCAAAATATGAATGTTGTGTTTGTTTGCATTTATATTTGGCCTAGAAACAGGAAGTTTGAACCTGAAGTTGAACTACATTGTCTGAAATTTGATATGCTCTTTCTGTTGAATGTTTGAAAATTATTAAGTTCACGTGTGACAGAGTGCGACATTGTTTACCAAAGTGAAAGCCGACCTCCCGTGGCGCAGTCGGTTGGTGCGCCGCCGGTCTGCGGTGCGGGAGGTTCTGGCTTCGAATCCCAGGCAAGGCATGGGTGTTAGTTTAAGTTACGACGTAAGTTAGTTTAAAACCGTCCCCTGATAAGCCTTCAGGCATAACACCGGGGGACGTTAATAAGCCCTTCCCGATCCAATCCAAATCCAGTGTGAATATTAAACTAATAAGGTTCTGCAATGAGTAGCTACGCCAGCCTTCATTAAAGCATATTTAAAATCACATGTTTCATTGGCAGATGCATGTAATTCAGCAATTATAAAGAATCGCATCTTTCCGGGATTTTGGCAAAAAAAAAATTGAGAACAGTATTTTTTTGGACTGACTCATGCTGAAGCATTATTACATATGTGCACTTTTGTACTACGCCCCCCCCCCCCNGAGAGTCGTGAAGATCGGGAAAGCCCTATTCGCTGACCCTATTAATTCACAGATTGGGCCCCTCCCAAACAATAAACCTGGATACGCTACTGTTGCAGATGCCTATTACGTATAGTCCACTCACGGTTACTTCCAACTCTTCTGAAACCCTGTTAAAAGCTCTAATTTTGTCTATTCCTCCTCCGCACATGCAAACAAACCTTAACCGAGCCTAGAAAATTACGCCGAAGAGACGACGCACGATATTTGTGCGCAGTCGATTTAATAATATTTCACATGAGAACTGCTATTTACTAGGCATTACCAACACGCGTATTTTCTCTCTATTTTTTAATTCATAGTAACCATAAATTAAATATTGTAATTTATAAATTAAACGTAAGTCCAAACCAAAAATGAAATAATTTTATGTTGGCGTTATTATAAAATGCTTGTGATACATGACGTATTTATGAAACAACAAAATACGCCATTCATTAGGCAATTTTTCAAAGGTTTGTTTCTGAAAGCGCGAAGATACCAGGAATAGGCTTTACGTGAAATTGATCGTGAACCAAGCCTAAACGCGTGGACCCACAGAGTAACTAAAGTAGACCCGCGACCTTGCATCACCGGAGCAAGCTCCTCAGCGCGGGGGCAGTACAAGCCCCGCGAGGGGCCTTTGTCCTCCCCAGGTGTCTTGCATTTGAAACGAGGCGGGAAAGAGAAGCTGACCCCCTCCCCCCGTCACGTCTTCCTGAGCCTAGCTCGCTTTGACCTAGCTCGCTTTGAAACCAAAGTAGAGAGGCGACACTGATGTGCATTGTTCCCGTGGTCGGTACCATCGCCAACTTCAGCGCCCAAAGGTGTAGAGAGTGTAGCTGGATACACGTCGGTGTACCGACGAGTTAAGAGGGTGTAAAAGTCGCCACCCGAATGCCTGACAGCTACACTGCGAAACCATTTTCGTTTAATTTCATACAATTATATAGATTTCAAATGTATTAACTCTGTGTGCGTAAAATCATAAAATATATTTAGACAAATTAATTTAATATTCCTTACTTTTGCGTTATTTATTTTTGATAAAAACGTACATATATATGCCACGAAAATATTTAGACTACTTATATTCGCCTTTCGCGATCCTGTCAATCATGATCGAAATAATTGCCACGTCCGAAATACATTTTAAACTCATCTGAGGGTGGTATTCATAGTCAAGTCTCAAGGCTGAGCTAAAGACAGTCTTGGTCTTATTTCTTAAGACAGTGTTATTTCGGCACCACGTTCCACGTCTGCAAACAAGATGATCTTCGGTAAGGCGGCGTGCTCAAGGCGTACCACTTCCGACTTGGTCAAGAACGAGCTTAAGGCGTGCTGCAAAGGCTCTAATTAAAACGAAACATGACGGCTGGACACGAAATAGGTACAAAGACGCATTTTTTTTGTCACCGCGACGTAATGTATGCGTGATATTATATGCAAATTTAAACATAAAATATTCAAAATTATACATAAATATTACAAATACATAAAAACATGTTTAAAACTAACAAAGTGGCGTTAACGTGGTGGAAAAAAAAAGAAAAAAAGAAATTGCTTTTCTCGCTTAGGATAATGTTGCGGACGAGTGTAAAATGAGATTGTAAAGAAAATTGTATGGATAATGTGATTTGTTTACACGAGCAGGCAAAAAATAACTCAGCACACTATCGAGAGTAACACTTTTCAATAGAAATTATTAAAACCATATAGAGAGCAAATACATTTCATGTAACCTTTTCATTAAAGATTTTCTGTTTACAAAATATTTATACTTACAAAACTTTTGACGTGACAACGTCTTAAATTAGGTTGCGGCTGGGAGTCACTTATGAAAAAGTGTAACGCTCGGTAACGTTACGATGAGTCACCGAACGAGAGAGAGGCCCGCCGAATGCCTTGCGTCTCTCTCCCACTCAACTATGATCGGTCTGCCGCGCGCGCAGCACTACGTTGTCACGTAAAATCTTCGCCCGTAAAACCGACTTTACAGGCAACCATTTTTTTTTCTTTTATTTTTAATTTAACACACAGTATTACTGATTATATTTGTCTTCTGGTTACGCACGTATACGCTTATTGTAAATTTCTAATACATTTGAAAAGAACGAACATTTGTTTTGCAAATAAGTTGTATTGTGTTTAGCGCTATCTAGTTTCTGCTCTGTAATTATTGGAACTTAAGTTCTACTATACAAATTACGTTCCCAAATATATGGCATCTGTAGAACTACAGTTCTGTAAAAAATTTCTCAGAGAAGAACAATTTAGATTTTCATCCAAATGAGTAAATTAAATCATATACTTTGTAATAGCCATTTTGCAGAAATTTTCGCTAGTTCCACGTATAACTTTATCCAATCAGCGTCCGCCGTTTTAAAAAAAAACACCGCCTCAAGTCACCTCTAGAGTGGACTTGGTGAAGACGTGCTTATTTACAGTTTTAAGCCAGGCCTCGGTGACTATGGAACATGGTTCCAAATCGCGACCTCAAGCACTGACTATAGACCAGAAATATTCAGTCTTAAGGCGCACAAAAATAAGAGAGTCTTCGTGAAGACCGCCTTGTTTGCCTGTGCTCGAGAGAAGCTTAAGCGATGTTCATGAAACGTAAGTACGAACTTAAGACACCAAATAAGATTATCTTGACGAAAATAGTGCTCAATATATGTTTATGAACACCGACCTGAAATTCGTAATCTATTTCTCCCGCATAACTCCGTTTAGTTTACACCTTGTGCACCCTTTGCCCCACCTCCTAGAAGCGGCGTAGAAGGCGTATCGCGAGTGCTAAAGTTGGAACCACACCCTCCAGTAGTACGATCTAGTTGTAGCAACCAAAATACTACTTCCGTTAGCGAGATCGCGAAGTTGCTGATCGGGTGTAAAAGTTGTAAAAGATGCCGACCACGCGAACAAAGCTATTAATTTGAGCTACAAAATAAAAAACACGTCACATTTGTATTGCCAACGTAACATTCGTCAAAGCACATCAGTACGACGAGAAGCATTGGCTACCCTGACGGCAATCTAGGGAACCAATATTAATCAAGGTAGACGTTCCCTAGGTGAAATCGGTTTTAAGTTTTTTTTTTTATTTTACTGTTCATCCAGTTGAAAAATTATATACACAAATATTAAGGGAAACCCATTCATATACGTTCTACTACTGGGCACTGAAGACTTGGGACTACTAATTTTCTCAAACGCCTTTCTATTTTCAACGATCTTGAAACAAGCCAAATCAAAAATCAACGCTCTCGTCCTGGTAAATAGGCAAGTCACAAAGCATCGACGACCATAATACCAGGGCTGCAACTGTGCTGCTATCGAGTGAAGTCACAAAATTGTCGTTGCGTAATTTTGCTATTTACTGAAAGTGAAATTATTTTCCTACCATACTGTAGTAATAAACTGAGACAAGGTATTTTGGATGTTCCTAAGTTTATAATTGTTTTAGAAATAAACAAATTTTCGTTGCATTGGTTTTGTTGGTAACACGGCTGTGATATGAGGAAATAGTGACTTGAAAGGCATACAGTGTGTCCCATAGAGTGAATATGGGGTAGAGCGAATCTCGCCGGCTGCGAAAGCCAGTCTCCGTGTCCCAACAGTGAGCTGCTTTTCTGCTAACACGACTATCGTAAACGACGTGAATAGTATTTGAGGTTATGACACTGTTTAGTAAACAAATGCTTTGAGATGGTTGTATGTTATCTCTAAACAATTTGTGGGGCTACGATGGTGTAGTGGTTAGACTGCTCGCCTCTCACCTAGGCGTACCGGGTTCGATTTCCGGCGGGGTCGCTCCCGGGCTTTCGCATGTGGAAATCGTGCCGGACGATGACGCTGGTCGACGGGTTTTCTCGGGGATCTCCCGTTTCCCCCCACCCCTTCATTCCGGCGCTGCTCCACGCTCACCTCACTTCACCTCGACGTTAAGAGCCGCCCATATATCTTCACTCTTTACTCGCGCTAACCAATTAGTAAGGCAGTTTGATTGAATTCAAATTGGTAAAATTATTATATTCATATAAAAGTGCTTTTATTTTGAAAATTAGTATACAAACAAACACGTTCATCACTGTTGACCGTGTGATTTCTTACAGTTGTGTTGTGTTGGGGCAGGTCAATGTTTGGTACATGCGCAGAAGACGAAGAATCGTTCTACCTATTCTTTAGTCTATGTGTGACACCCTGCCCCCCCCTCCCAAACGGTGGACCTACCTGTGCTCTGCACGGCGGAGAATGTAGCCAGCAACACGAGGTACAAGGAGGTGGTGAGGGCCATGGCGGAGTGCGCTCTCGCATGTCTCTCGGGGGCCAGCTGCAAGACAGCTGGGCGACTGGCGCGCCCTCACTTCTTCCGGCGGTCGTCGCCTGCAACAGCCAAGCGACGAAACAAGATTCAATGTTTGTTCCTACGCGCTTCCAGCATGTGACGCCAGATCTCCGAAACCTTCCAATTCGTTACATAAATAAGACACACGTAAATAAGAGACATCATCTCTTATTTGTAATTTGAACCTTCTGAAATAATACATTTTATACACATATATGAAAACATCAGTAGGATTAAACTACCCACGCAACCAGTGTGGCTGTTAGTTTTGGACTGATCGACTGTATGTCAGTGGTGTCGATTTTAGCCACTAGAATTGCTTAGCTGTGATATCACCACTGAGTAAGGGAACTTTGGTGAAGTCAAAATTTTTGATATGAAAAATGGCCCAAAAATTTTTAAAGTACTTTATTGGGAATAAGTATTCATATATTTGTGTAATGGATACAGCAAAATGCAAAATGTTTTTGCAAATATTTTTAAAGTACGGAATTCGCTGAAAAAATATATTAAAATGTTTATTTGGAAATTTTTGGGTTAATTTCTTTCTCATCTGGCAACACTACTTCCAGCATAATGTTATGGATCATGCCAATGCGGACATGTTAAGCAAACTGCAGCGACTTGTTGGTATTCAGGTCAATGATAAAGTCCAAAACACATTACAACAATAAAATTGTCCATTCACGGTTACTTCCAACTTTTTGAAGCCCTGCTGAAGTTCTACTTCCAGGATATTCCTCCACCTCATGCGAACAAAGTTTAACTAAGTCTAGAGAATGTATAACTCTTTTGCCAGTGAGCTGTATTTTAAGCTACGATATACAAGCACTGTCATGTATGCTGCAACTTTTACGTATTATGCTCACATAATGGAGTTCGGCGTCAATTTTTAAAAAGATACACACTGTTGGGTTTAATGCATTTAATTATAATTTTTTGATAAATTTATTTTATGAATAGAATAACAAATACAAGCTAGGTCCTTCATTAATGAGTTGCTTCATCCTAACACTACAGATGACGTAATTTAAATTTGTACATTTACAAAGTGTTTATTTGATTGAAAAGTATACTTTCTAGGCTCGATTAGGCTTTGTTTGTATGAGGCTGAGGAATACCCTGGAAGTAGAACTTTAGCAGGGCTACAGAAAAGTGTGAAGTAACCGGGACTTGACTAGTCACCCCCTCTTAAGACAATTTTGTTTATCTTATAAATTTTATTTTAGTGCCGACAAAACATAAGTTAAATGCTTTATAAATGAGAGAGAATAGTCTCTAGACCAGAAACGAATATGTATATAACTACCGGAAATACATTATAAAAATACAGTACATTATACTGGATTATTCTAAAATCATGGGACAAACATTGAGGGGTGGTAGAGCTCACTAAAACAAACAATTATTGTATAGGAATATGTGGGCGGGAGTGACGCGTTGAGGCACAAACACAAAAAAAAAAAAACACATTAAATGCAACACATTGTTTATTTACAACTTCGCGGCTAAATGCCTTTTTAGAGCAATGTTTATAATAATTGCTCAAAATTGCTACCACCGACAGTAATGCAAGCTTGGTAGCGTCGGTGGAGTGATGCTGATGCAGCAGGTCACTGGCGCACCGTTTGACTGCCCTCAACTATCGCCACCAATGTCAGCCAATCACGCCATATGTAGAGGTCGCCAAGCATGCGTGACTGTTGGTGGATGCATTTCCAGCAACTGTTTTAACATTTTCTGTACGGAATCACTCGTTAAGTATGCTGCTAATGAACATTTTATGTTTCCGTTAATGTGTTTGTGCCTCAACGCGTCACTTCCGCCCATATGTTCCTATACAATAATTGTTTGTTTCAGTGAGCTCTACCACCCCTCAATGTTTGTTCCATGATTTTAGAATCACCCTGTAGATTGTATTGTAATTTCCTGTGTATTTATGCAATGTATTGATGCAGGGTAGTGCCTCGTAACAGCGTCAAGGGGTATCTTAGTGAGGCAACTGCTATCTCTACAATGTAATGCGGGGTCGCCACGCCACGTAATATTATCAAATTATTTATGTACTGTATGTACCGAGATAAGTTTTTTTTTAAATTAGGGTAAACAGATGAAACACAATTTGTTATTTTAGTAACTTTAAACTGTTTACATTATTCGACTCGCACAGAACGCCATCAAGCGGGCCTGTATTTTCATTCGGCTGTGGTGATATTCAAATTAGAAGAGAATGCGCAGAAGCACAAAATAAGACAATAACCGCTATAGTACTACTCCCAGGATATTCCTCTGCCTTACGGAAACAAATTTTAGCCGAGTCTAGAAAATTTTACCATATGAACAGCTCACCGCATTGGTCCGCACTAAGTTTTGATTTTGAATAAGAACAATTTCTTACTAGGCACTGTCAACACGATACATGGGGTGATTTTCTAAGGTTTTATTCAGTCGTCGTGCGTCTTCACTTGAGTGAGGATAGTCGGTTGGCTCCTGTGGATGAATATTGACTAGTGAAAAAATATAGTAAAACCACTCGTCATTTAATTTTTATTTATTTTTGTTTTTAACAGAAGGAAGCACGGATTATTTTCCGGCCGTACAAGCATTTAGAAAAATTGGTGGGGTGACGACATCCTCCTTTTAATAATCACTATTAATTAATCCTTTATATATTGAAGTCACAAGAAGTGATTTTAAAGACAACAACAAAGATATTCGACATATTTCAGCACTTAAAAGTGCACTCGTTCCATTATTATTATTATTATATACTTTAAATTTATGAAAAAAATAAATTATTATTATTACTACCGGGTTCTGCTCAACCAATTAAGGTGTCTAGTGACGTCATGGAGTTCNTGAAAAAAATAAATTATTATTATTACTACCGGGTTCTGCTCAACCAATTAAGGTGTCTAGTGACGTCATGGAGTTACACCAAAAAGTGTTTCCTTCACGCAATCTGTTCGCGGTTAATTAATAATTTTTTTTAGAAACGAACTTAGGATAAAATTTTTAGCTGTTTTTTTTTTATTCTTCCGTCATACTTTAACCTTTAACTTAACAATCTTTCCGTCATACTTTAACCTTTAACTTAACAATCCTTCCGTCATACTTTAACTTAGCAGTGTGTATTGTGGTCTTAGTCTGAAGTGCTCGTTCCGAAAAAATGTAACTTAAAGCTAATGAACTGTTTGCTGACAAACCAGTAAAGATAGTTATGACGACACAGTGAGTAAATAAAAAACGAAGGAAGAGATATTGGTGGAACTAGTATGAACTGATAGTCTTTCGTCATAAGTTGTTAAAAATTACGCCTACCCGTAGCAGCACCTGTTTTTTCGCGGAAAGACTTCAAGACAAGTTGAGTTCCGTAACGCTTTAGTTCAGAACCACTTTCGTGATTGGATCGCTTGTGTTGTTAACGCATCATATATCTGCCTGCCCGCAAATCACGGACGGCCGGTGCTGGAGAAACTTTATTCTGATTGAGTCACTCATGTAACAGACTGTCTTCATACACAAAAAAAAAGCGCCCATTTGCCAAGTGAAGGCCGCAAGTGTGCACATAGGAAGTCTAGCCTCCGCGTAAATCTTTTCGCGGAAAACAGGGGGCCCAGTTGACCTACTGCTTTAATCCCTATCCGTTCTTGTACCGTGTATAGACAAATATCGTTCCTGTACCTCGTCCGAAATGCGCCGAAGAAAAGGCGTGGTCATAATTTCACCACAACATTTGCACGGTTTAATTACGCTCCGGCGGGGCCAAGTTTGGGTTGCAGTTTCATTGCTGGCCACTTATATGTCGCAACTAGGTAATTTTTTTTTTGGTTATCGCAGGAGATAACACCCTGTCGCTCCGGACCGCGAACCGACAGCGCGATAACACACATAAAAGTAATCCGCCTTTAATTTCACAAACACACTCGAAATCGCTGAAAGCGCTGTAAAATTTTTGATGGCGTTGAGGACATCTTAGCGGGCAGCTGACATTCAATAGCGATCGGCCTAAGGGCGTAGAAAGCATACTTTTCCACTGGAGATCCACCTTTACGGACACCGTCTACCTACCTGGTGCTTGAATTGCGTTACAGTGACTTCGGAATCCACTTTTTTTTTTTTACGAAACCACTAAACGTATTCCCATTATACCGATATATATTCACTTCATATGTGGCACATATAAGACTCTCAATACATACAAATGCTGTTCCCGAGCTCTCCGACATGTCTTTTTCACACTGCCGTTTCTCGTAATACAGGATGATTCTAAAATCATGGGACAAACATTGAGGGGTGGTAGAGCTCACTAAAACAAAAAATTATTGTATAGGAATACACGGGCGGAAGTGACGCGTTGAGGCACAAACACAAAAATAACAAATGAAATGCAACACAGTGTTTATTTGCAACGTCGCCGCTTAATGCTTTTTTACAGCAATGTTTATAACAACTGCTTAAAATTGCTACCACCGACAGTAATGCGAGCTTGGTAGCGTCGGTGGAGTGATTGGCGAACAGATTCAAATACGCCGGGTATTTCACGCACGCGTGCAGCCGCACAGGATAGTCGAGCGACAAGGTCTTCAATGGAATCAACTGGAGTCTCGTAAATGAGGGCTTTCAAATGCCCCCATAGGAAAAAATCGAGACTCGATAAATCTGGCTATCGTGGTGGCCATCGGACTGGCCCACCACGCCCTCAACGCCTCAACGCGTCACTCCCGCCCATATATTCCTTACAATAATTGTTTGTTTTAGTGAGCTCTTCCACCCCTCAATGTTTGTCCCATGATTTTAGAATCAACCTGTATACCGGCGATAAACATTCGAAACTAATCACAGAGAACTGCGTTGGACTTTCTTTCAGACATTCCAGACACGCAGCACGGCGGATACGCTGCACGCCAGTTCAGAGCCTTGTCCGTAGGAGTGATGTGGCACTAGGTACGCGTGTCAGTGTCGCCCTTATCGCTCGCTTGCTTCAGAGCCTCAAACGAGCTAAAAAGCTCCAAGAAGGTTGCGCCCTAAAAATATACTTTTTTTTTAATTGTCAAACCTCGGCTTCTACGCCTACGTTCATTAGGCAGAAAAAGGAGGCCTTGTTGGCCGAAATTTAGTTTGAGATGTATTAAATTATTTAGGGCAAAAAAATAATGTTAACTCCCAAATATTTTCAATGTTAAACAGCTGGTACTTTTGTTTCACCTATAGTTAGCCTTAGGCACGTACTTAATAATTTATTGCCACCAATCGTACATTACACACATTATTAGGACTGAGTTGTATTTAATAAATTACTTTTGGGAGAGTTGAAGTTAAAAATAAAAATATATTATTAGTTTTATTGAATTGTTTTTTTTAAGTGAACCTAGAAATTTGATCCAATTAATTTTTGAGGAATAACTTTTAAGAGATAATAACGTTAATTAAAAATAATAATCCGTGTGTCGTGTGGCTACCGTCTATTCTTGTGATCTGTGTGACAGGAGGGAGAACGTGTTAGCTTTCAATGGCAGTGGACTCCTCATAGCCTGCTTGCAATGTCTGGTGAGGCTCGCCTCATTCCGAGAGGGTGGCTTCAGACATGATCGATATTGAGCTAAAAGTAAAACTGAGCTCAACTGCTGTTTAAAGACTTGATGTGAAAGTTACATTAAAGAAGGAATTTTTTCGGTATAAGTGTTATTCGTGGTTCCACGGGGGGTCACCGCAATTTCAGGGTTTTTGGGGCCGCGGTGGCTGAGCGGTCAGCCTGCTCGCCTCCCACCAAGGCGAACCGGGTTGTCGCTCCCAGATTCTCGCATGTGGGAATCTCGTGCCGGACGATGCCGCTGGTCGGCGGGGTTTTCTCGGGGATTTCCCGTTTCCCCCGCCCTTTCGTTCCGGCGCTGCTTCATACCCGCCTCGTTCACCTCCATCGGCTCTCGAGACCTCGCTGTTAAGAGTCGCTAAAATCCCTTCACTCACTCACTCCGGTGTTGTTTTAATGACCTCAGTGAAGTCCCCGGAGACCCCACAGCTTCTACGGCCAATACGGTCGGCCTGAGATCTAGTTGTACCCCGAGTATTACAGCGTTTCGCATCTCCAGAGAAGGACCTGTTGTTGCTAACTTCCTTCACTTAAGGCGCCTCACAAGTTGTCATACAGGTATCATTGTAAGCAGTTGAGTAAATTCTAATTTTAAAAAAACTATTGCATATTTTAAAGTAGGCTGAATATTTTTTCAGGACAGAAATAAAAGTCGATATTTTGCTGCCAATTTATAAATTTGTTTACTGAAACATAAATGTGGTCTTTGAAAAGTGCCAAAGTCAGCAAACATTGCTCTAGTAGCCTCCTGTTTACGATATTTATTCTTCTGTAAAACAGTGATTCAAACTATAGCGTCAATGCCGTTTGTTTTCTGAACAGATTGCTGTATTAAAACGCTATAGTCGCCGCCTAAAACTCTAAGGAGAGACAACACACGCGAAGCTGGTTTATGCTATTTTCCATCGCCATCGCAACGCTCCCTTATAGCCGGACGTGACGTTGAGGCATTTAATATTTTTCCTGGTGTTTACATGTAATGCACGATAATCTAAAATGTTCATCCGCGTACCTTTGAAAACAGATCACGCATGCGCAGCTACGAAGCGCTATCGATTGTTTACATTTCTCGTGTGGCCTCAAGAGACATAATAGGTTATTGAGTTGCTCCTTAAAACAATATTCGGCATTTTATATTTGTGCCAAACGTTTCCTAATTAGCAAGCTCCATAAGGCAGAAACATTTCTTAACCCCCCCCCCCCCCCCGGGNTGCTATCCTAACATATACTACCTGCAGTGTTGCCAATTTAACCACTTCGTAGCCAAACCAAACAATTTTACACGCCATGTTAGCTATGAATTCTTTGAAATTGCTACTGGGAGTTTTCCTAGACATTGCGTTTGTCCGATTTGGTTACGTCTAGCCACTTTTTGGATTGCAGATTTGTATTCGACTTTGCATTTTGATCTGGTACGGGGTAAAGATTACTGCCAAACTACAGAAATTTTGTTCAATATATACAAGGATCCGGCCCATAAGTGGTACATTCTGTGTACGCGAAGAGTACTAAAAACAAATGAAGTTAAACTCATGAACGAACTCTCTGAACAAGAAAATGCAGGTCCTACGAAATTGCTTGATAGTTGAGCAAATTCGGCACACTCAACCAGCCGTAGAATTTTACATCCAACTGCTAAAATTTATCCAGTAAAGATTAGCACTGATTGTTATATTGATTCCGGTCCTCATTTAAGACATTTTGTTGAAAGCGGACTGGAAAAATCTAAACTCTCGAAGGACGCTTAGAAAACCCTACCTGAGACGTGCATCCATTTTAAAGAAACTTATCCTGTGAGACTATAACAGACGACCTGTCAGCATTGAAATACTGTATAAAATGACACTATTAAGTGAGCATGAAAGATTGAGTAGCTACATTTAATTTTATGATTGATTTGCACCAGTGCGATCTTAAGAGCTTAGACTAGATAGCTTAAGATTATTTAGCTGTTTGCTTGCCATTTTCGAAGTCAGAATTTGTTATTTTTCATGGCTGAGACGTGGCTGTCTATCTAGGAGAGTACCGGAGTAACCCTAGACGTGGGAGATGTAGGGTTGTGGTGGGACAGACCAGTTCCAGGAAAACCTGGGGGGGGGGGTATGGTACACGCGGTTGTTAACTCTTAGCAAGAGGTACGTGCCAACCGACCGCGATCCACGACATTGAACAACGACCAGGCGGCAGGCGGGATTCCTGGAAGGAATGCAGAGCGTTGTAGGAATTTAATCTGCAGATAACACGATGGCCCATGATATCAAGATTACATTTGCCGAGAGACCCGCGGTAACTCTGATGCATGTCAAACGGATGCGATAATCAACCGTCCGCTCCCACGCAAAGCGGAACATGCACGCAAAGAAAAATTACATGAGCCATTACCATGCGCAAGATAAACGACAAGAAGTTGCAAAAAAAAAAAAATGACCACTGCTAACAAAGGCACTATAGTTAATGCAATTTCCCCCTCCCGAAAACGAGATTTTATAACGTTCTTTTACGTTCGAGAAAATACACTCATTGCTATAAAAATACCCGCACCCCAGAATTGCATATGCATAAGAGGTGGAATTTCGTATAATTATGGGTAATTATGCTACTGGCTAGTGGTCGGTTGCGATTGGCGGCTTAGAAATGAAGCCAGAGGATACTGACACTGACAAAACCCTGGTAGCGTGAAAGAGCATTTATGTAGTTAGTACGTGTGTGGAGTGAAGGTCAGTAGGTAGTTAGCATGCCTCGGCGACGCATTCGACACTAGCATGAACATTTTACAGACAACTACGACCATGGCAACTTCGTTTGAAGTTTTGTCATAATCGGGTGGCATGCATGGCTGATAAATGGCGATACAGAATCTTTAGTGACGAGTCGAGGTTTTGTCTGGACACGGAAGACAACTGTACACGAATGAGGATTGGTAACTGACAGCGCGTAAACGCGGACTTCATTGATCTAAGACACGCCGTCAGAAATGGCAGAGTCGTGATGTGGAGAGCAATCTTCTATGGTTCTCGGTCTTCCCTGGTAGTGATCCGGGAAACACTGACGACGCAGGGGCACGTTCAGCAGATTCTGCGGACTCGCTTGCTCCCCTTCATGGCGCGGCTCCAAAGGGCAATTTTACAACAGAAGAATGTCCGCCGGCCGCCGAAATACAGCATGTGTTTCCCTGGTCTGCCTTCATGGTGTCAACATCTGCGACTGTGGAGAAATTTCACTATGAAGAAATTCTCGGTAATGGTAAAGGACCCACTGGTGCCATTGAAACTTACCATGGGGGATCGTAACAGCCCCACTTGAGGTTGTCTCGGGTGTCCGATCATTTGAAGTTGGATTCGTGGTGACAGTAGTTGGAACTTCGCCAGCTGAAGGAGTCCTGGAGGGTTCCCTCTACTGAGAAGGGTCGGCGCAGTGAGCGGCGAAACAGCTTCAGTACTGTTCTGCAGAGGGATTAGAGGTTGGGTAGTGCCTCGGCCGGACCACGGGTTCCTCTTAGTGTGAAAGTCCCATAAGGATGTAAGAGGGGAGCAGTATCAGTTGTGGGCTTGGAACTGGTCAACTGAAATGTTAGCCGATTGCTTCTCCATGCTGTCCATGAGGGCGTGCCGGCGTAGTTGCTGTTATATTCCTATGGAGGACGGGCACAGCAGTCTGGTGGGTTACCCTAATGGCGACCTGGGAAGTGATATTGCCGTAGTGTCGTACAATGTCAGCACCTGTCCGGTACCGCAGAGTGACCCATGAAGTGGCAGTGATTGGGCCAGCAAACGTGGGGAACTCCCTAGCGTTCTCTATGCCATGTTTTGCTAGAAGTGGTATCTTCCTCCCATGCTGGGCTTGAATAATGGGAAATTGTGATGGTTGTGGCCTATCGACTCCTTTACGGTCAGACCGATGGGGCCCAAGCATGAATTTCACAGTTAAGAAAGTCATGCTTGTATGGTAATGGACGACGCGGGCTCACTGGGACTGCTTCGACCAAATTCTGGTGAGTCTGTCTGGAAAACCCACAAGTGCCATGGAAAGGAAGTAGTAGTAAGGGCTGGCCTAAGATCCCCGACTGAGGTTTCCTCAAGTTTGACTGTGCGAGTGTTGGGGACGCCTGCTTGCTCTCGTTATTAGCCAGTCCGCCCAAGGCCAGATGAGGTTGGACTCATGCCGGCAGTGGTTGATAATTCGCTATTCAGGAGAATTTGCCCGGAGATGGCATAAGGCAACAAGGAGGAAGTTCAAGGGAAATGATAATGTTCCACCCAGGATGGCCTTACGACTAAGTGGGGTCAAGGAGTTGCCAATATTTATTTATTTGTCTGCTCCTGTTCTTGGCCAGCCCAGTCCTCAAACGTTTCGCTTATGGAACACGCAAGGAACCAACTGGGACTGCAGCTTCAGCCGTCAATACGTGTCCAGCGTCTGGAGGGGCAATTTCAACAGTTATGGGACGATCTTCCATGGGATAGTAATAGGCGTCTCTATGACTCCATGTCGGACCGTATTGTCGCGTGTATCCATATAAGGATTGATCTAAAAAAGTGCAAAATGTACTTTTTCATTTCTGCAATTTCCCTCTAATAAACGGCCCATATGTCTTCTTGTAATCAATTATTTGTATCATCGTTTACATTGCCTATGGTAAGCTTCATTCCATTTCAACTTCTTGCGTCTAATTTCATAGCAATAAGTGCATTTGATTCCAAAAAGAACGCGCCCTTCTGACGACTAAGAAACGCTACTTCCAAAACATCATTCATACATATTAGAAACACTTTTGGAACTCTTAAAAATAACTAAAGTATGATATGCCGAAATATGCTGACTGGACACGAGCGAAAATAGGAAAGACAACTGCAATGAACTTTGATGAGAAATTTACATAGTTGCTAACTGCACTACGAAAATATTTCATGCCGCAACATATGTGCCGGCCACTGTCACCCTTAGCGCTTCGTAGTTCGTATCTCACACAGGGGACAAACAATTCCCCCCCCCCCTAGGACAGTTTGCATTGACATATGAAGACCACAGAGTAAAAGAACCTGACAAGTACATTTTTTCGATTTACGGGTTTTTATGTCATTTATTTGCTTCGCTTTCGTGTTTTATACTGATGTTACAGTCATGAGGAAGAACATAATCCATCACAAGATACAGCCATGTGAAATATTAGCATACAGGGGAAGAACCTAAAATGTCCAAACTTAAAATCGCTCTCCTGTTAAATTAGCGAAATATGACTTACCAGGTATTTCCCCTGTGGTCTTCATATGTCATAGAAATGTGGTTTGTTTTACGTTTCACTGTTTTCAAAATGTGAAAAGGAAATACATCACTAGTTGCAGTATATATATATATATATTCACTAAAACAAACAATTATTTTATAGGAATATATGGGCGGAAGTGACGCGTTGAGGCACAAACACAAACATAACACATGAAATGCAACACATTGTTTATTTACAACGTCGCCGCTAAATGCCTTTTTACAGTAATGTTTATAATAATTGCTCAAAATTGCTACCACCGACAGTAATGCAAGCTTGGTAGCGTTGGTGGAGTGATTGGCGAACAGATTCAAATACGCCGGGTATTTCACGCACGCGTGCAGCCGCACAGGATAGTCGAGCGACGAGGCCTTCAATGGAATCAACTGGAGACTCGTAAATAAGGGCTTTCAAATGCCCCCATAGGAACAAATCCAGACTAGATAAAAAGGCATTTAGCGGCGACGTTGTAAATAAACTATGTTTTGCATGTCATGTGTTATGTTTGTGTTTGTGCCTCAACGCGTCACTTCCGCCCATATATTCCTATACAATAATTGTTTGTTTTAGTGAGCTCTACCCCCCCCCCCTCAAAGTTCGTGCCATTATTTTAGAATCAACCTGTATATATACATACATATATATATACATATATATATAAACAAGGCGAAACTTTCGCGACGTTCTGTATATGAACATGCTTCACGCATCTAACGTTTTTTGTGTACAGATTGCATCTCAGACACTAACCCCATCTGGCTGTACTTCGCGAACTGTTTTAGCAGTCGGTACAAGCGAACAAAATTGTAGACACATATTGCAAGTATCACGAACTAATCAAAAAATGTTTCAACTTATTTCTTGACCACTGGAAACTAAATTTAATAAAAAAAATCCCCGATGTTTTGAAGGGGAAAAAAAATCTAGTGTTCATTCTATTAAACATAGTCTCCGGGTACGAGTATTGCGCAAGTGTATGGCGACAATTCAACTCGAGAAAGCTGTGAAGGACAGAGTGGAGTTAAATTTGCCAGGGGAGCTTGAAAGGTCACAAGCAGCGGCAGGAAATGTTCGCGTTTTGAACGACCTGCAGGTTAGACTCCACGATCCTATGTATTTTCGAGGCTCAGCTTTTCGTTTATTAGTTGCTGCCTCAGTGTATTTAGTTAATTCGCTGTTTCTTCACACTTTTTTTCATCAAACCTTAGAAAAATCACACCATGTGTCTTGTGTTTGGTAGTTTCCTAAATACAGGATGATTCTAAAATCATGGGACAAACATTGAGGGGTGGTAGAGCTCACTAAAATAAACAATTATTGTATAGGAATATATGGGCGGAAGTGACGCGTTGAGGCACAAACACAAAAACATAACACATTAACGGAAACATAAAATGTTCATTAGCAGCATACTTAACGAGTGATTCCGTACAGACAATGTTAAAACAGTCACGCGTGCTTGGCGACCTCTACATACGGCGTGATTGGCTGACAATGGTGGCGTGCGTGAAATACCCAGCGTATTTGAATCTGNCAATGTTAAAACAGTTGCTTGAAATGCATCTACCAAAAGTCACCCATGCTTGGTGACCTCTACATATGACGTGATTGGCCGACAATGGTGGCGTGCGTGAAATACCCGGCGTATTTGAATCTGTTCGCCAATCACTCCACCGACGCTACCAAGCTTGCATTACTGTCGGTGGTAGCAATTTTGAGCAATTATTATAAACATTGCTGTAAAAAGGCATTTAGCGGCGACGTTGTAAATAAACAATGTGTTGCATTTCATGTGTTATTTTTGTGTTTGTGCCTCAGCGCGTCACTCCCGCCCATATATTCCTATACAATAATTGTTTTTTTAAGTGAGCTCTACTACCCCTCAATGTTTGTCCCATGATTTTAGAATCACTCTGTATATCACGTATTACAAGCATTTTATACTTCTTTCAACTTAAAAATACCTTATTTTTGGTTACATTGAACTTTTACTCATATTTTATATATAAATTACAATACATATTTTATTATTAATATGCATAAAAACAGGGAGGACATAGGTATGTTTCTAACGCCTAGTAAGAAATAGTTCGTATGCAAAATTGTATTACACTCAGCGCGCACGAATGCGGCGGGCTGTTCTTTTGGTTAAACTTTCTAGACTTGGTTAACCTTTCTTTGCCCGATGCGGAGGAATACACTGGAAGTATAACTTTAGCAGGGCTTCAGAAAAGTTTGAAGTAACCGTGAATGGACTATATCCATTGTTACCTCAGACCACACCAGATGGCGCGGCATTCGGTGCACGCTTCCTTGCAGGTCTGTTACTGGCTCAGAGTTCACCTGGGCGTGTGTAAGAAAAAAAACTGTGATCCAATTGCGAACGTAACAAAAATGTGCTTATGCTTTAAGCCAAGCTTGTCATAAAACGAAATCGCGAATTTTTCCAGTCCCCGGCCACGAGTAAACGAAACGCCTACAGCCGCAAATCAGCTGAAGCCATTCTTTGCAGGCTCACTGTAAATTGATTTGCATGTGTGTATGTTAAAACAAAACAGGCTGTGTGCTGTAAAAACTCACAAAACCAATACGATCTTTGCTGAAATAAGAAGGCAATACTGGCCAAGTTCGTTAATGGGATGCATCAAATAAAAGTATCATAAGAAATGTTTTTTTCCCACTTGTTATAGTATGGACTTGTTCATGGCAAACTGACCACTTTTGAAAGCTCCGCTTAAGACTTGTTTGTATGCACATAGCATATGAGTGAAATTATCATTTTCATGCGTCGGTCAGGTGAAACAGTGAAATTATTATAAAAGTAAATATTGTATAAATGTGCCCATTCTTGCCATCAAATGTATTAGTAAACGACTGTATATAACCTTATTGGTCCCCAGTGATCATAGGCGTCGAGTATGACGATAGAGGGGGGGGGGAAGGGGGGCGGCTGCCCCTTCACTTTTCAGCCAGCAGAAGCAGTTACTGAAAACTGATTGCATCATTCTTTTAAAAATATATACGTTTAAAGGATTTTACATAACGAAAACAGCAATATTTCAGTAGAAATTATTTTATTTAAACTTCTAAAACCTTGGTCCGCGTTAAATAAATGTAACATACATGCATAACCACATGCACATACATACGTCCCAGGCGCGAGGGGGGGGGGAGGTGATAAATATACAATATTTAATCGAACATGGGTACTGTCACAGAAAGCTTGAGACTTGCCTCCCTTCTGGAAACAAGAAATCGGTGCATATGCTACTCCTCGAGGGTTGTGGAGGGGGGGGGGTGTGTTAAGTGGGAGCGTAGACAGTTGAAAGATTGAGAAGGGATGCTGGAATGGCAATGGACCATGCAGCCTGTTCACTTCGTCAGAAACGGGGATGATACAGCGAAACCGTAACCCACCAGGAGGCTGACTTAACGAAATTTCTGTTTTTGATTCTCCAGCAGCTTACCTTCTGCGGCCCCGCGGTGCCGAATGCCACGCACACTTTCGATAACGTCTCAGAATCCACGTGAATCTGAACGCAACTTCGAATTAATTAATCAAAAATTTGACAACGTAATCCGCCTCACAACGTTATTTGCCACAACATCGGTTCTGAAAAAATCAGATCAAGTTTAGATAACGTTATAGGCATTCAAGATGTCGGTTAAAGATAGAGGATTTGCTGTAACTAAATGACGGTATGGAGATAATAAGTACCGAAAACTCATAGCACTTTTTACTATCTTCATAAAGCAAAAATAAACTTAAAATGGAGTTTTATATATATATATATATATATATATATATATAGAGAGTTATATATATAAATCCACACACATATATATATATGGATATATATATAACACATACATACACATTCTTCTAATCTGCAGGAATGCCAACTAATTAAATTTCTGAATTCTTTAGGGGCCGCGGTGGCTGAGCGAATAGACTGCTCACCTCCCACCAAGACGAGCCGGGCTCAATCCCCGGCCGGGTCACTCCCGGATTTTTTTCGCAAGTGGGAATCGTGCCAGACGATGCCGCTGGTCGGTGGGTTTTCTCGGGAGTCTCCCGTTGGAAAACACCATAATATTCCTATTTTCTTAATAAGCGTTTACTCTAAATTGATAAGTTTACAAAAAAAAAAGTCTTACATTGTATACTACTGCTAAAAGATCGTTTCGTCTTCGCTTTCTAATAGCCTAGAGCGAAGTTAAGGTTGTCCTCGTTCACGCGGCCTTAAATGTAACACAAAATGATGGTAGTCGAGGGCAAGGTTAAATATACAAGTTAGAATGTAAAACGCGGCAAGACTCGATAGAAGTAGAACACTTTGCCACCATATATTAATGTAAAATATTTGAAAGAAAATTAATTATAAAGTATTTGTAAAATGTATTTATACCATGTGTGTGTATTAGATTATTCATGTATGCAAGCCGTTTTATACAAAAAAAATACGTGTGTTTAAGTCTTCAATATTTTTATAATTAAGTACTAGTTTTGGAAAGATAGTTAAAACAGGTCAAGAGATAACGACAGTGAAAAATAAATACAATCAAGGAAAACGCCGTATCCCAAATTTACTATTTATTTTCGTTATGAATGTAGGATAAGTTATGTGACAACCACGCAAATCCTTCTGGTGCTTTCATATTTCATGGGTTGCATTCTTGAGTGCACGTAAATTAGGTGCGGCGGGATGAACTACGCTGAACGGTCGTTTTGTGTTCGAGGCATTAAGTTTCCGTAACAACGAGGCTTTATCATCGAATTTCGAAATTAATGCTGAAAGACAGCTACGTTTCGCCGTGCCAGTATAAAACTAAGATGTTTGCGAAAATTCTTCTTTTTTTTTTTACAGTACGATATCTACGAAATTCCACAAACTGGCTTTGAAGTGTTCAATATTCAGAGCGAAACCCAACGTATCTGGACTTTTGTCGTGGTACTTTTGAATATTGGCTTTTTATTTTACATGTACGTATCTAAAAATATAACTTGCAAACAGCATAAACTATAAAATAATAGGAAATTAATGATTTACCAAATGAGCGATTGAAAAACTTTGGAAACTTCTCATGACTTTTTTCTCAGCAATATAATTCTAGCATGTATCGTACTCTTGCACTGGCACGGCTATTCGTAAGATGCTTACCCAATATTAATTATACTGACAAGGGTACAAGCTGTGTGAGTGCAGTTATGAAATTGCGTGTCTCCGCGTCTGGGCGTTTGTGCTTCAGTATGTGAATTTTTGTGTGCGAATCTGAGCTTAAATTCACTTTTAGACATTTTTACACTATGTTCATAAAGCACATGTTATGTAAAAAAAAATACCCTATCATTTTTACTGCTTCAGTGAACACAATTTATTGTATTATGAATTAAGAAATACCAAAATTAAGTTTATACATCGCGTGCCTGGAATCAGTTGTGTTTACGTTGAATTTGGCAAGTAGTTGGATGCGAACATTGGTGTGATATTTCTGAAGCGCTAACCACGCCACAAGATGGCGGACATTTGCACTCTAGTGACGTTCGCAGCCTATAACGGTAGGAAGCATAAACTACTCCAATAAACTTATTCGCTCAGGTATTAGATAACTATAACGATGCATATTTATAAGTGCTATTACGTTATTTTCACGTGCTTCAAGTTTGCATTTTCCTGACATCAATAAACACCTGTCGTATATTCTACAGAAGGTAAGAACGATTTCTACACCGCTTAGTCTGCACTTGCGCCAGTAAATAATACAAATCTTTACATCATACCAAGTTTGAAGATGACTCCTGCTAAGAAAACTCAGTCGAATTGCTTACAACCTATACCATAGAAACGGGAAGGCTGCATCTTTAAAACATCTGCACTTAAGTAACAATACACGCATTACCTGAGGTGATTAAGTTCGTCTTCCGCCATATTTTAAATAGTGAAGATCAACAGTTAAAATGGCTTTTTACCTCTGAAATCGACGGACACGATTCAGCCATTCTCAGAGTGTAGAAAACATATTACATTATTAAGAAAATAGTTATTCTTATAATATTATTTTTACGGAATTTTTAAGAATTTTCGATTAGCATCTTGGAAATAAATAGATTTAGACAGCACCTTTTTTGCCAAGAATAACTGTGATAGTGAAATCCTTTGCATTGTCGCGTTTATAATTAACTTTCTTCATCATTATATTTATTCTCACGGAAATCATTTTGTGTCCTAGGTACTAAGTTCCCAAACTTAATGCCTCTACGTGGCTTAAAAAAACTAAATTTACTTTAAAAAAACCACATAGAATCAGCACATACGTCTATGGCTCGTCCGGGACTTCGTTTTGCAAATGTGGCACCTGCTCGATCTCGACCACAGTGGTTAAGAAAAACACTATTTGGTTTTCCTACGATTTCACACAGCAGTAAATGAGTAGCGTTTTGCTTTGAACTGCTTTGTTAGTCCGCTGAAGCATTACTGTTTTTAGCTAACGTATCCTCAACTGTGCACTTCAATGTCGTTCGTGTTTGGTAAATTATAACTTACGTTTTCACGGAAAACACAAAAATAAATAAATGTTAATTTTCATCAGTGCAGATTTAACCTTTTTTCTTTTGCAACCAGTCATGACAGCTGGATTCAGCTATTATCTGCAAGGTGAGTTTATTTTCGGATGTTGCCTCTTCCGAAAAGGAGACCAGCGGATCATGCTTGACACAAGTATATCGCCCTTTTCGAGAAGTTTCTCTATCATCGTGCCTTCGTTCTCACTGAAATGCTTTGAAAAATCTGTGTTATCGGAGAGGTCATCAGTATTTCATCCATAAAACTGCAATCGGCGTATGAAGTAAGCAAGCTTACCTCAAGGTAACTTACAAAGTGTGCGTGGCGTTGAAATATTATAAAACAACGTGTAATTGCAATTATATGACCTACACGAATTTCTCTACTTGTGGCCCGCCGAGCGATATATTTAGACCCGCGGATAATTTTTCAAGGAGTGTTATTTCTGCAAAAACTTCCGCCACACAAAACCTCCACCATGCCCTTGATGTATGGCAAACATAAACGAACAAAAGTATTTCTTGAATGTAAACGTCGATTTGCTCTGACTATAATGTATTCCCTTTGTCACACAGATGAAAAAAAATCCTGATTCTCCTTCACTGTTTGGCTGATAAAACAAATATTAATTAGTTATAAAACACATTTTATTTATTATTTATTTTTCATGATATATTTTTACTTAATTTGTCGTCTTGAAAACTGACAGATACAAATATTCACTAAAGAAAAAATAGTAATATTAGATTACGGTTGCA
>NQII01000944.1:42202-62256 GCA_002778355.1 Clitarchus hookeri
CCAAATTTAGAATTAAAAATATTTTTACTTTTATCTATAAAACAAAAATGCAGGTACAAGACACAAAATTTGCGCATTGCAACATTTTTGCTACAAATATGTGTCTGCTTTTATTAGTTTTAATGATATGCCGAAATCGAACTCAACATTGGACGAGTAAATCTTATAAGCGTGTAAAAAAAAAGGGTTGTAATAGTGCTCAAATTCGGTATTATTTTTCCTTTTTTTCAGACTTATTTTGATTTTCTATTCAGAAAGAAAACTTTTACAAAATGATTTATGTTACATTTACTTGTACCCAATATTATGTTTTATGATTATGTCGGTAACCAATTACATAATTTTTTTCATTTATTAAAGATGAATAAAAAACCTTCGCCAAATTTTTGGGTCACGCTACGCCTATGAGCTAGAAAACAATAGGACCTTCAGTCAAAAGATGGCAAAGACCGCTGATTCCAAATTATATGTTTTGTGATTAATCTCTAATATTTACCTTTATCCGGGAAAATGTTTATATAAAGGAAGGACGCTAAAATGACGTTGAGGTGAAGTTTAATTCCGCTGTTCTTCTAGTGTCGCTCGGGAGTGGCGACGCGAGCTGGCGGCGTGGGCGACGTCTGTTGGAGGAGAAGAACGCAGCAGGGCGGCAATCAGGAGCCAGCGGGTGTTCGGTCCGCCTCGGCGAGTGCAACAGTGTGTCGGCGTACGACGACTGGAGGAGGTCCCGGTCTACGGAGCGCAGCTAGCCACTCTGCTCGTATCAGATAGGAACTCCATCGGCGCGGACCGATAAGGCGAGGTGCGTAGTTGGACGGTGCAACGTGCGTCCGCCGAGCACCTGCGGAGTTCTAGGACGGCGATAACAAACATACTCGATCGCTGGCTGTTCGCTGTGCTCGGTCCATCTGCGCGTGATATGTTGACCAGTGTTGGCGCGCGAGAAACGCACACTCATTCGCGAGTGCATCGTTAAATAAAACTGTAATATTTACAGATGTTTCTTTGGAAACTAATATCAATATCCTCTCTAAACAACTGTAACTGTTGTACAGGAGTGTATACCGGGGGAAAGGTTTGGAGGTAGTAACCCCCTCCCCCTTGTCTACTTTTTTTCATTTAAAGATGTCAACAATTAGTTTAAAAAATTATTAACAAGCCTTTAATTGCGATAAAAAAATATGTTACTGCTGTAACTTATGATGAAATTTTTCATACTGTTAAGTAATTTTTCTGCTAGTATTTATCCTAATTAAAATGTGTATCAGCACCGCTAATGCTGGTGTAACTTTTTTCCCTTCACTTTAGTTAGTGTAAACCCCTGCCCCACCTTAGAGAAATTTCTGGACATGCCACTGCAGTTAGATGAAACATGTTCTTTGCATTCGTCAGGCCAAAATATCAAGAAACTGAAATTCTCGAAAATTTAACAATATATCAAGACACTAAAATTCCCAAAAATTAAACAAATATCAAGTAACCAAGAATTTTTTAAAATTTAAACTATAAAATATAAAAATTTAAAATATAGAAATTAAAAAACATAAAAAATTATTAATTTGAAAATGTAATATTATGATTTGACTGAATTTTTTTGGTTTTTACATATCCTTTATAACAAAGATAATAACTTTTCGTTCATAATTTTCAAATCTTTACTTTTAGTGATTCTAACCCATCTATCGGGCAAAATGATTTTAAAACTTTCATCCAAAACACATGCAATTTTTTAACAATACATCGCATCCATAATTTGAAAATTCGATGTTTCACAAATTTTATTTAACTCTAACTCATTTAGTTTTATAAAAACGATTGAGTTATTTAACTTGCTGAGAAGTGGATCCATTTGATTTATTATTAAAAAAATTCATAATTTTTTAAAAAGAAATTATTTAAAAAATAAAACAAATCTTTTAACAAAACATTTTGAGAGTGAGAAGACTTTTATAAATTCAACAATTTAACAGAATATGTATTAAGAACTCAAATTCTCGAAACTAAAACAAAGTATCAGGGAACTATAATTAAAAAATTATATATATAATTTAAATAAGAATTATAAAAAAAATATATTTTCCTTACAAATAATAAAATTAAATATATATTATTAAAATTTTCATCAGAAATAAATTTTATTTCATGTTATAATCTACATTTATTAATTTTAACTTTAACGTTGTGTTCCATAAACAATACACAAATGTGATGCACAGGGGGTGTCTAATGTCGGCATCCACCCGCCCCTGTCTTTACTACCATGCCTTTCGTGCCATATACCGTTACAGCTTTCCGTAATTTCGTCCGGCCAGGGCGAACTGCAAAGGTGAACGTATCACTCGTCATCTTCACATAGGAAGCTCTCTAAACGCTGGGAGGTGTCTTGCGGTATATTCCACCTGAGCCGGAAATGAATATTCCCATTGCACATTTCAAAATAAATAAAGGTGCGAATCTCATCACGCTCATCTTTAAAACAGATGCCAAATTCTACACAGTGTTGGCTTGTATAGACGTAATCATACCGCGAATTAGGATCGAACATGCAGCGGTCGACATTTTCCACTGGGCGAGGATCTGGAAGCAGGTCAATTTCCTCTCCTTCAGATCCACTGTAATTATCGACTTCGAACTGGCACTCTGCTGGCTGTGGCGTCTGGTAGCCACGAGACTGGCAAACCTCTTGCAACCATCGCATATGCAGACTGGAAGACATGCTTGCTGGCGAGGCCGAGAACTGGCGATGGGGCCGGCTGCCGCTGCTTATTTGGCCAAAGGCTTTTCAAGATGGTCGCCGGCTCACGACGTCAATGCTAGATAGGCGTCACACATGAGTGGTGAGTACAATGTCTGCCACAAAGTCTTCCCACGGTATAGGATGTCGCTGTGCTGGTCGCCATTACAATGCCCCATCCATCTAATTGCAACATGGCGATCGCCAGGTACGCCAACGCGCTTGTGCGGGTTAAGGTTATGTTGGCTGCCACAGTGTGGTGATTGAGGTTATGTTAGCTGCCACAGTGTGGTGATTGAGGTTATGTTAGCTGCCACAGTGTGGGGATTGAGGTTATGTTAGCTGCCACAGTGTGGTGATTGAGGTTATGTTAGCTGCCACAGTGTGGGGATTGAGGTTATGTTAGCTGCCACAGTGTGGTGATTGAGGTTATGTTAGCTGCCACAGTGTGGGGATTGAGGTTATGTTAGCTGCCACAGTGTGGTGATTGAGGTTATGTTAGCTGCCACAGTGTGGGGATTGAGGTTATGTTAGCTGCCACAGTGTGGTGATTGAGGTTATGTTAGCTGCCACAGTGTGGGGATTGAGGTTATGTTAGCTGCCACAGTGTGGTGATTGAGGTTATGTTAGCCCGCAGTGTGGTGATTGAGGTTATGTTAGCTGCCACAGTGTGATGATTGAGGTTATGTTATGGTCCATACGGTATAAGAAGGCCACTTTCTGACAGTCAGTGAGTGGCAACTTAACGTTTACGAAACAAACAAAGTGCCATTTACAAAATCCTGTATCAGCTGATGCACGAACGAACAAAAGTTAAAATTACGTTGGCTATTCTGAGTGCACTGCCAATGCACATCACAAAAGCAGAAAATACGCGGGTAAGAAAGAGTTCTTACATTTATTAATGCATTTTATTTTACAAGGACACAAAACAATGGTTGTTAGTGTTAAAAACTAAACTTCGTGATAATGTAGTTATGTATAGGTGTTCAAAATGAAATGTACAATAGAACGATACGACGCGGAAAAGTTTTCTGAAGTTGTGCTAACTTCAGAAAGTTTTTTCACGTCGTATCATCCCTCTCCAACCTCGCTTTCAACACGTCCTTGATATTAATTCGAAAAGAATATAAAAATATTGCATAATATTGTTGAATTATTTTTCTATTAATTTGACGAAACGACACGAATTTGAAATATATTTCCAGCCCGTAATCTAAGAACAATCAACTTAAAATAATACGCTATCTGTTATCCAAAAACAGCGGCTCAAACTTCGCCGTGACGCGCTGTGCGCGCGATCTCTCGGATATTATGCGAGGTATTACCAGCCAGAAATGAACCTCTTTTTTGCGCGATATATAACGAATTTACAAACAAATGCCAATAGTTATATTTTTCCACGAGCTCTGCATAATTTTTAAAGTAACATATATTTCATGTAAAATGATTTGGAGTAAAAGTCATTTATATTCGGCCGGTAATCGTTCGTCTACGTAAATTATACGCCATATTGTTCTCATGATACCCATCTTCTTGTTTGTAGAAAGTGAGACGCGTGAATAGTTTTTAAGCAATTCTAATGTTATTCCACGTCACATATTTCCAACTCGAATATATTAGCTATAACGCCCAAAGTGTAATAATAGATACAACAGACCGTCTCGCAAATGTTAACCCAAATTCACTATCTCGGACAAATTAAAAGAGTTCGCAAATATTTCATTATTTGCAACATTTTATATTTTTACTTGTATAACCTACTTATTTTTTTTAGACAGATGTCAGTTTTAAAGTATCTTAAAATTTGTTTTGCATAACAGTACAATGACAAGTGGATTAGCTGACAGTGTGTTGATAAAAAATACAGCCCCGACTTGACGGACCAGCTGATGGCGGACGGATACATAGTCACGTGTAGTCAGACGTAAACAGTGGCGCTACTTTCGCAGACCTGTCAGAAAACGGCCTTCTTATACAGTATGGACTATAGCTGCCGCAGTGTGTTGATTGAGGTTATGTTAGCTGCCACAGTGTGGTGATTGAGGTTCTGTTAGCCACCGCAATGTGGGGATTGAGGTTATGTCAGTTATTGCATTGTGGGAATCAAGGTTAAGCTCGTAACTGATTGTTCCTGCACGTCGCTGCTCTCCTTCCGCACGCGATATCAGCTGACTTGTAGTGTCAGTCATCGATGCCTATAACAATTAAAAAATTCCCTAGTGCCAGGCCAGTCAAGATGGAGAATGCATGCGTTGTCACCGAGGCCATGGGTTTGGAATTGTTCAACATGAGAGCTCTCTAGTGGTAAAAAAAAAAAAAAAAAAAAAAAAAAAAAAAAAAAAAAAAAAAAAAAAAAAAAAAAAAAANAAAAATATATATATATAATTAGCACGCACTATAGTGTCCAGTACTGGAAAAAAGAAAAATACGTGTTAAAGTCGTAATTTAATGGCAAATTGGCAGATACGATTGGTTTATGTGGGTGGAGGGATAATTTTTGTTACGTAAGGCCAATAATTAATTTGTGGAGAGGGTTAGTGGTGAAGGGGTGAGCAAGGAAAGGGGTCTAATCTAACATGTTACTCGAGTTTTAAGATTTTGTTTTAGCGATTTTCTCGATTTTTAAATGATGGTGATGCGGGAACCAGCAAAAAAAAAAAGGGGGGGGAGGACTGGTTTGTTGTTTAGGCTGAGTGTGAGGTTACCGTAATATGTTGTTATATTTTTATTTTTTCTTGAACGAGGTCATTAGGGGTAAGGTCAAGGTCACCAACACCCAACATGGGTGTTGGAGTTAGTGATGTAATATGTTCCTAAACTTTTATTAGTTTATTCCGATTTTTTTAATTTTTTCTGATTTTTCGAGTTCAATGTCATTGTGGTCAAGGTTACCATCATCCAGCATGGTTGTCTGAGTCAGTGACATATTATGTTCTTAAACTTTTGATTAGTGTCTTCAGATCTTTAGAAATTTTTTAATTATTGGGAGGGGGTGGATTTGGAGATGGGGTGAAGTGAGAGTGGTGTGGTGAGTGGGAGGTTAACATTATATGTTCCTCAATTTTTAGAAATTTTTTTTTTTCAATTTTTACGATTTTTTTGTCTATTTTTTATAATAATTGCCAGGGGAAGGGGAGGAGGCGAGTGTGGTATGTTGAGTATAAGGTTAACGTGATATATTTCTCGATTTTTAAAAATTAAGATTTTATGCGATTTACTATAGTAATTGCCAGGGTGAAAGGGAATGAGGTGATGGTAAGATGAGTGTTTGGGGAAGGGGAGTGGTTGTGGTAGCGGGGTGCGGACGTGGTAGGTGCAGGATGATGGTCTGGGGAGGGGGCCAGGTCCGCTGATCCTTCCCGTTCCGCTGGACCTGACTCGGAGTCTCGAATCCTCCTCTCCTGCTCTGAGAATTAAGTGACTCATTCTGCTAAGAGCCTCAAATCCTCTTCCACGAATGAGGATTTTTCGACTCTTCCTTCGAGGAGCTTCAAATCAGCTTTCCTCATTTTCCAATTTTTTTTTTTTTTTTTTTTTTTTTTTTGTAATTTGTCGGCGTGAAAAGTTATTTTTTGGTTATATAATTAATTCTAGGAAGTGATTTTTGGAGTGAAACAGGCAATTGTTTCGATGATATGGCCGTCCCAGGCTGCGCCAGAACCGGCTATGTGTAACTACTGTTTACATTTACATTTGTGGGGTTTTCATACTTACTTAATTCGACAAAATTGAAGAAAAAAAGTGGCAATCTTTTGTAATGATTTTTCTCTCTCCCGAGAAAAGACTTACCTTCCCAGAACTTATTTTTACAATCATACTCTTATACGCACAAACAATTTTTTCACGTAAAGTTTTTTATTAGGAAGCCCTCTTAAGGTGCGAGGTTCTTGGTTCGAGTTCAAAGTAAGGCATGGGTTTTACTTCGAATTCGTCCTTCGGTTATGAGTACGCGACTCGTTCTGAAAAAGACAGTTCATTATTTTCGTGTGAAAGAGACAGTTCTGGCAAATAATACGCATTTAAATCAAATAAATCCAATCTTAAAGAAAGTGGTTACGGTAATGAATACGTGAGTTCATAGAAATTTCGAAAATGAAAGGCCTTACTTGCTAAGGCGTGACGGCAGATCTGATGATTGATCAAACCCAAGCTCAGGTCATGGCACAGTTCATGAACACCGAGTGTCTGGTAGTTCGGAGCCCACTATGATAAGGAGGTCACGCAGTCTTATCCTTCCGTGCATAGCTACGCGACGTAAACCTAAACTTTAATTTATAGCTGTAACCCATCGAGACCCAGCTGCTATGAAGTGATCAGGCCTTAGCTGAACGGCCTGCCTGATCACACCTTCAAAAATTTAACCAGGACACCAGCGTAATTGGAATAACACCTTGCGAAATACAGTTGCAGAAATCCCCTCCACGGGCCAGTAAACGGGGCCGAAAATATTAAACAACGCGACCGGGAGCGGCGTATTTTGTCATCGGGCCACTGAAACGAGAAGACCACTGAAGATGGGTGTGTCCGGCCGTCGTTAACCACCTCCTAGAATCAGCCTCCGGCAACATGAACAATGTGGGGACTTTCCAATCAGATTGTAATAGTAATGGCGTGAGGTAAAAATACTTAATAAAATTAATTAGCATCTTGGTATTCCATTAGATCTCCCCCGATCAATAGTCACGTAAATAGTTATTGCATAATCCTTATGTTAAATAAACTCCATCTTATACTGCTGTGTTCTACCTAATTATGACTCATTATTTAGCTACGCCCATAGCCCATTTATGGTATGAATTTGCATAAAAGCTAATTCAGAACACAGTTGTGTATATTAATGCAAAGGAAATATATTTTTTGGTTGTTAATTCACACTGCAAGAAACTCAGAGCACAATATCTTATCTGTGTATGACTGAGTCGTGAACCCCGCAACTGTCCTAGTTCATGAACGGGTCATATAATACTCTGTCTCAATTATGAAGGCCACTTTTTAACAGTTCTAAGGTAGCCCCAGTGATGTTGTTTTGACGAAGTATCCTTCCACCCGAGTTGTTCTGGCACATGAAAGTCATGATGTTTGCGTTTGTTTTGTCAATTTCAAACAAAATTGTTATGACGAATCCTTCATTGTTCAGCGAATCATATGTTCTGCTGCCTCCCACGTGTCAAAAAGCTGGGACTAAGTTTACTAGAGTCGGACGCGAAGCCTACAGCTATTTCGGCGATGCATTCGGCAGCAAGATACAGTCCACTCACAGTTACTTCCAACTTTACTGAAGCCCTGTTAAATTTCTTCTTCCAGAATATTCCTCCGGCAAATGCAAATAAAGTTTAACCTAGTCTATAAAATTACACCAAAGAGGTAACACACCGCACTCGTGCGTAATCAGTGTATTTTGTATAAAAAACTATTTCTTACTAGCCATTATCAACATACCTATTTCTTACCTATTTTATTCATATTAATAATAAATAAACTATTAAAATTTATTCATAAACTATAAGTAAGAGTTCAATTTAACCAAAAATAGGATACTTTTACGTTAACGCAAGTGTAAAACGCTTATGATACGTGACGTATTTAGGTAACAACCACACACGTCGTACATGATGTGATATTTCAAAAGTTTTATTCAAAAATCGTCAAGAAACAGCGAACAGACTGCAGACTCCACAATTCTTTGTGCACTCGAGCTTCAGTTAGTTGCTCATTGGCTATTGCTCCAGTTTAACCCCAGACCAGGTAGCATGTGATTCGGTAATTTCTTTTCTTTGCATGTACGTTATTGGCTGATAGACTGTGTCTAACAAACTGTGGCCCAAAATAAGTATACAATTGAATGCACATGTAATTGGAGTTCAACCTGTCCTCAAATGAATTGGCGACAGTCCCATGCCTCTACCAACAGTGTATTGGTTGCGATAACTAAACAGTTAAGATACAACTGAATCTCGTTTATAATTAGTATTATACTGTTGTGTAGTAAGATTCCGAATACGTGGGTGATACGATCTTCAAAAAGAAAATTCTACTTTAATTGAGAAATTCAAATTCCGGACGTGCTTAGTCGCAGACAAATATTTTCTTTGATTTAAACCTGCCAGACACGACATTCTGTGACATGTTCACTCCTAACCAGCAAGATCATTGTCAAAATATTCGTTTAGTTTCAACTCAGCGAGCACGCAAATTCAAATTATCGGCTGGGCATAGCAGGTTTGCTCCAGGAATCGAACACGAACTGTCCATCCCGGTAAACAATTTTCTGTGTAGTTCGAAAACACCGCACTGTGTGTACAGGATGTTCAGCGATGGAACCCACAAAGTTCGCCAGCGTCTTCAAGAGATCATTAGCAACAAAAAAATTCACATACACAAGTAATCCATGAAGTTCCGTTCCATAGTTACAGCGACTGATTTGACGGTATCAATGAACGCAACTAGAATTTGTTAGAAATAAGCACACAGTAATTTCGAGGAAGATTGTTAACAGTTACACATTTATTGTTGTATAAATTGGTGTCAGTTTCCCCGATAAACACCTACTGATACAGCCGCGAATATTTCGGTGGCGATGTAGACTTTGGACACTTGTTCTTTTCTCCTGATATTGTGGTTGGACAGTAGATATCTAGACACGCCCCGTTTATTTGCGAGCCGGCAATAAACATGAAGCAGTGGTGTGGGTGGGCGTTGAGCAGTCGTGTGCAATGGCCTCACTTGATCGCAGCAACCAATGGGCAAACGATAGTACCTCGAATGTACGGAGGACTGTTAGGTCTAGCCCGTTATCAAATCAATCTGCGAAACGCTCGCGGCTCTGCTCATTGAGAGTTTTGTAGAGTCTATCCATGGTTTCTTCACACTTTTTTCATCAACCCTTTGTGAAAAATTACGCCATGTGTGACTTGCTTGGGTGTTTCCTTAAATATGACATGTACCACAAACGTTCTCTTCTTGTGTTAACGTAAAAGTAACTAATTTTTTCATTAAATTGAAATTTTATTGATATATCTGTAAATTACCATATTATATTTATAATTAATATCAATAAAAACAATGAGAAAATAGGCGTGTTGGTATGCTTAGTAAAAACAGTTATAACGCAAAACATTACTACAACGAGTGCCCACGAATGCGGTCCAATGTCCATTTGGTGTAATTTTCTCGGTTAAGCTTTGTTTGCACGAGGTGGAGGAATATCCTGGAAGCGGAACCTTAGCAGACCTTCGGGAAAGTGCGAAGTAACCGTGAATCGACTATAACGTAAAGCATAATATATTTGGCAAATTTATGCGACATAATTTTTTTTTTCTATATTTTCAATATGGTATTACACTCCACGCTGACAAACTCCAGACAAAATTCCTGGATACTTGCCCGGCGAAGACGCAAGACGCCTCACAGCTCGTGACAGCAGCTGTAAATATCTTTCGCGATAGCATTTCCCCTCGTAATCCTTCGAATGCAGAATGCGTGTAATTACGACCTGTAAAAAAAAAAAAAAGCGAACTTAATCTTTTCGCATGTGCTGCAGAATCGTCGTTCCGTGGCAAGGACGTTGCAAAGTTATCGCGAGCTGCTGATACCGCGCGATAAAGCGATCAGGCTGCTGATTGCAAGCAGGAAAACATGTCACGCACGTTATTAGGAACGCATCCAGAAGGCAAATTCCTTAAGCTCGTCTGCGTAGTCGGCGCGCTTAACAGCAATCTCCAGTACACAATTTTAAACGTCACAAGGTCTCATCCCGCCGTAAGGAAGCTTTGCGACGGCAATGCAACAATAGCGTAAACAAGCTTCTCGTGTTTTCTGTTTCCCCAGAATAATAAGCGGTAACTACGTGGTTTTAACACAGGAATCTTTTCAGAAAGGATACAGCATTGTCACCATAATTAAAATCACTGTTTTACGGAAGGATACATACTCTAAACAAAGGGCTACTCACAGCGAATTTTCCTTGACTTTTGACATTTATCAACGACCACATTTATGTTTAAAAAACCAAATTGGTGAATGGGCAACCAAATACAAACTTTAATTTCTGTACTTAAAAAAAAATTGCATAGAAATATTCGAAAATTTTTTGAAAATATCAACAGACACAACTTACAATATGATGACTAGGGAGGTCCCTTAATAAATCGGCACAACTCGTGAAATTTCTATTTGGTTGGAAGATTATATTTTTAAAGTTACTTAATCAACACGGCGGTCTGGATACGCACAATATCGCCCGTTAGGTATGACACGTAGAGATAAATACACTTAACTTCCACCATACGCCTACGCTGGATGGGTATTACCTTCATTCCACCAGAGAAAGATAAATTACAGTGCTTCGAAAGACGCCACCGCTAATAAATGTATACAGAACCGTAGCCAGATTCATGAAAAATCATGGCTTTAAGGAATGAGAACATCCTTAAATTTAGGAGACTCCACAGTTCTCATATGGCTCTCACTGTAATAAATTGTGTATACTGTAATTTTAAAAAAATGTATGTATTATTCCAGTGTAAATATTATTTCGGGACAGAAATGAAAGTAGTTATTTTATTACCAATTCATAAATGTGGTTATATAAAGTTAAAGACAGCGGAAATCGCTGTAGGTAACCTTCTGTTTTCGATTTTTATTTTTCTGTAAAAACAGTTATTTAAACGATAGCAACAATGCTGTGTATTTTCTGAGAAGATTGCTGTATCAAATCCCTGTAGTTACAGCTTATTATTCTGAGGAAACTTGAAACACGAGACACTTGTTTGCGCTGTTTTCCATCGCCGCCGGAGTTTTTTATTACGGCCGGGTGTAATCTTGATGCGTTTAAAATTTTTTTTCTAGCAGTACAGACCCTTTATTACAATATTCATTCGGGAAATATCACACAGAAATGATGCTTGTTACAGACCTTCATTTTAATATCGCTTTTATGGTTATATATATATATATATATATATAAATATATAAATGTTAATGTTGTGTCCGTTTGCTCGGACGCGTATAACTCCCGAAAAAATCAACCAATTTTCATTCCGTTTTTTTATAAACCTTCCTTTCGTTCCCACGAGTGTTTGTACACCTTTATTTTTTATCTGTATTACCTGAAAAGGTACTAAAATCTGCAAAAAGCTCATTTTTACCACGCTTTCGCGTCAGAAAGCGCTTTTGTTGACAGCTGTCTGTTTGAACATTTCAGTTTGTTGTTCTCAATGCTTTTTACATATATACATATACTTATATATATATACACATATACTTCTTTCAATTAATTTCACAGAAATTAATAGAACCAAAATATTTTATGCCACGGCAACGCGTGGCCGGGTAAGCTAGTGTGTTTTATAAAAAATGGACATAATTGAATTTTCTACCAAAAAAGGTAGTTTTCCCGTACCAGAGGTATGATAGTGGCGTGAAACGTTTTTGAGCCCTACATGCTCTTTGTCCATGCTACCAACGAGTGGTATCCCGGGTTTTTCCCACAGATAAAACTGAATGGATGCGAGTTATTCCATTAGTATATTTTTATGCTTGTTGTTACTCACTCAAGTTAAAACTAAATTCTCTACATTTTACATTATACGTAGGGTCAATATTCAAACAACACCTCAGTGCACAACATTTTATATTGCCTCGTTTAAAGTTGAATGTGCGAAAGTGTACTGTTTTTCACTCACAACGAACATGCATATTGAAATAAAATACATCCGTCATCAATTATATATATAAAAAAATTAAAATTTCCATTTCTGGCACTGCAGTGTTGTACTCAGAGTATCGAAATCCAAACATACATGTTGGTTTCTCTGCACGGAACGTGTACTTCTGTCCAACTGATTATTAGATTTGCGTTACTTAATATTAGGAATTGATTTAGTTTTCTTTTAGCCGTTTATTGTACATAACACACACGCAGTTATTGGAACAACGTATGCTTAATCTACGCGATAGTTATAGTTTCGGTCGTAGCCGAATCCGTAGCCGAATCCGAACCAGGCAGACCTGTCCCCATTCTCCTCTTGAAGGGTTTAATGCAAAGGAAATCGAGCGCGGGTTGCTACAGTTGGGGTACATTGGGAGCCAATAAATGTTTAGAAAATTTGAAGAACTAACTCCTGAGCTGGGCCAAAGGAAGGGTTGCAAAGGTTATAGCAGTGTAAATAATAGGTCAGCTGGGTGAGGTACTGGACTTCCAAGTGAAAGAGGAAAAAGAAAATTTAAACTCAGTATACTCGTTTAACATAATCCCACGTCATTTTTCCTTTTCGCAATATAAATCCATTAAACTTTTAATTAAAACCCGACATTTTTTACCATTTGCTTGTTTCAGCGAATCGTTTTAGTTTATTGCTTGAAAATAACCTCACACTATATTTCCGGAATAGTAATGTTTATTTTTTTTAATGTAATTTTGTTTTAGTACTTAGTTCAGATGCTTGAACTGGAACGCCTTTTACAACCTGACATTTTCGACCACCTTTTCCTCTTGGGGCATCTGCTGGACGTAGGTGTTGTAATCTGTTCTGTGGCGTGAGGCGCCAACACTTAATACTAGTCCTCAGTGATCGGGCGTAGGAATGCTTCGACACTGTAGTTTAATGGTCCAATTCACTAATGAATGAATACAGGATAATTCATATTTCACAAATCGAGGTTTTATTGTTGCATGAACATGTGAATTGATACATGAGCCCTTGAGACAACTCCCTCCCTTTTCTACGTATGCTCCGTACAATTCGCGTCGTAAAAGGGGGGGGGGGGACTTCGTCGCACTTGTTGGATTATTATAAACGATCCTTCACACTGCGGGATAATTACTAAAGGTCCTTCACACTCGCTGGATGACTGTACTTATCTGGCTTGCTGTGCTGGTAGTTGTTCTTGCAGATGAGGTCCGGTGAGCTGGAACTGCTCTCGTCCTGTCACGGGCGCCTCGGTGACTCGTCACGACGTCCCTCCTTCTCGGGTCGACGCAGGACTCTGCGTCTGATGGCGGCTGGCTGCCGTTCTCGTCTCCTGCGGAATCACTCCTCCCTCCCGGAATCTCGTCGGCCGACTGCCATGTTTCCTCGGACTCCTCCGGTTTTGTAGGCCCTCATTGCCATATTAAACTGCCCCGGTTTCTCCAGGTAGCCGCGGACCGCCCCCCTGGGTAATCAACCGCGGGCGTGTACTCCAGCTCTCTACTTGGGTCCAGCGTCCGCTGTTTTGTTCTGGTTTACCAGTTTCAGCACTCCGTTCTGTCCGTGCGGAAATAATTGAAAGGGGCCTCTCGTTGCGTTCGTCCAAACGCTCTCTCGGTTTTTATTGTGGTCGAAAGCCTGGGACAAAGCACAGCCTGGCGAGGTCATAAATACGTCTCGCCGTTCCTGCCTGCTCGCGGAGTCTGGCGTCTGCCCTTCTATTCTAGCTGGAGGTTTGTTGTTTGTTCGGCGTTGTGGGAATACTTCGGGATCTCCCCCTGGCCGCTGCCTTCGTGTTCTTCCCGCTGTCACCTGATTCCACACCGTGACGCTATTCTCCCGCATGTCCGCCTTCCCATGCAAATGGTCGTCTTGTAGGGCCGATCTGGCGCCGTTCCCTTCGTCACGGCTGCCAGGCCCTAAATCCTGATTGATGTCGTTCGCCTGCGAGCTTCGTTAGAGCGTGGTACGGACGAATAAAATATAGGGACGCCGCAGGCGTCAAACTAGTTAAGTGCGGACATCCGGGTTTAAGTTCTGGAGTTGACGGATCATCAGGATCGTAATGTACTAAACTTTAGCAAAACTTTATCTACTGCATAACAGTTGTGGCTTCTTTTAGAAGTATTGTAATGTGGGCAATATAAACATATCGCTAACTATGGCGGCAATGCAATTCCGTTCCTGTGGCACATCAAGTAGCACGTTCGCCTTGATTTGTGGCGAGCAGGCAACCCGTTTCTCTGTGTTGACAATGAAGTTGTATTTCTAAACTTGTTAGGCGCAATGACTTGAACTTCCTGTTCTGGGAGAGCGAGCGAGTGAGTGAAAAGATTTGGGCGGCCCTTAACATAGAGGCCTTCAGAGCCGAGGAGGGTGAAGCGAGGTGAGATATGGAGCAGCGCCGGAATGCAAGGCTGGGGGAAATGGGATATCCCCGAGAAAACCCGCTGACCAGCGGCATCGTCCGGCACGATTCTCAAATGCGGAGATCCGGGGGCGATCTCACCGGGAATAGAACCCGGTTCACCTTGGTGGGAAGCGAGTGGTTTTACCTCTATATCACCGCGGCCCCATGTTTCTCGAAGAGCAATTAAGATAATTTAATAACTATTACTTCCGTTTGTTCACAGAGGTTACTCGAGAAATAAGTAAAATTATTAAAGAATTTGGGAAGTTGATGTTAAAGTTCTTACACCAATATTTTCCCGAATCAGGGTTGGGAAATTATTTGGTAATAGATATCCACAGGACGGTCGTTGTGAACGAATCCCAAGATACGGATGCGAGTCACATGATCAAAGACACTCAGTAGATGAAATAATTTTTTTATAGCTTATGAGTATTTGAGTGGTCACGATTTGTCCAATGAATAGTAGATAATATTAACACCTTAATAGACGAAAAATACAGGAGTTAGTCTGCCAGTTTCTAATCGGGAGAGAAATGTAGATGGGGCTTAACGTCTCTTCAACGAGATCATTAGAGACGGAGCAAATTTTCTCAGAGAAGCAGCAACGGGGAAGGTATCGGCTAACGTCTGTAGTATAGTGCATTCACGGTTACTTCCAACTTTTCTGAAGCACTGCTAAAGTTATACTTCCAGGATATTCCGCCACCTCAAGCAAACAAAGCTTAATCGTGTATAGAAAATCACACCAAAGGGACAGCGCACCGCATTCGTGCGCACTCAGTGTAATTTTATTTGGCATTATTTCTTTGGAACTATTTCTTACTAGGTAGGCATTACCAACACACCTTTTCGAAATATTATAATTTATAGATAAGGTTTAATTTTACCAAAAATAAGGCACCTTAATGTTGACACAAGTGTAAAACGCTTGTGATACAAGGTATATTTAGAAAACAACCAAACACATGCATGGGGTGATTTTTCAAATGTTTGTTGAAAAAAAGTGTGAAGTAACCACGAATAGACTATATCAGTATTTCCCAAAGTGTGGGTAGCAACCCACTGGTGGGTCGCAGACTAAAATTTTGTGGGCCCCGAAAAAAATAATTTCATACATAAGCATATGCATGAGTTATAAATGTTATAATTTAGAACCTATACGCATGCAATGTAACTGTCAATCAGACGTAAAATACTACGCAGAGTACACAGCGACAACAATTGATGTGGACACTAAAGCTGTAACGGGAATAAATACAAAACAAATGCATCCTTTGAATTGAAAAATCTGATTTCTTACAAACAAAATTATTTTTAAACTAAATTAGTAATATAACACATTGTGTAATGCTGTTTGATTAGGTATATTTTTTATTAAAATTGTTCTTTAATACTTTAACTTTTTTAACTATTTTATAAATCCTACTACCATTCACTTCCTTACGGTACGTAAGAAATACAATGTGAACGTGATGGTACAGCGAAACGGTACGTTTCTCGCATAAGGCATTAAAGTGGGTCCTGAACTTTGGCATTTTTTTTAATGGGTTGCGGTTCATAGAACTTTGGGAATAACTGGACTTTATTATTCTATCTGTGTAGCGCTAGCATGTCCAGTNAATGGGTTGCGGTTCATAGAACTTTGGGAATAACTGGACTTTATTATTCTATCTGTGTAGCGCTAGCATGTCCAGTGCTGCCTAGGGTGACGACAATGTGTTTCACGAACGAAGAGAAATATGATATGCTACTTCTTTATGGAGAATGCAGGAGGAACGATACAAGAACAGTGCAGTTAAATGCACAGAGGTATGGTGAGAGACAGTGTCCATAAGACATGACAATTTTGAGAATTTGCAAAATATAGATATTGAAAGGGCACTGCAGTGGTACGGAGAAGGTAAAGGGCAAGCCTGTAACGAGCTGAGTGAAATAAGTAGATGTTCTGGCAGCTGTAGCTCACAACCCGAAAGTTATAGAGTTGCGGGTACCTCTGGGATAAGTCAGTCTAGCATTATCCATATAAACATATACCACCCCTATCATGCATCATTTAATCAGCAGCTTGACCAACGGGATCACCGAAGACGCGTGGAATCTGTCGGTCTGGTAAGTTGTCGGGACAATAGGTGCTTTCTACAGTGAATTCTATTTACCGATGAACAACTTTCACCAATCACGGAGACGTGAATCTGCGAAATATGCATTTTTTTTGGCCGCTAACAATCCGCGCTGGCTGAGGCAGGTTGAACATTAGCGGCAGTGGAGTATCAACGTTTGGTGTGGGATCGTCGCAGACTTTGTCCCTGGTCCCTACTTCATTTAGAGAGCATTAACGGGTGACAAATACGCCCACTTCCTTTCCGATGCGCTACCGTGTCTCCTGCAGGACGTGCAACTTGAAACACGTAGGTATATGTGGTACCAGCGAAATGGGTGCCCCGTCCACTACTCACTTGTGGCTAGGCAAGCCACCACCCAGCTATTTCCTGGTTGGTTGATCGTGCGTGGATGCGTTATCAGCTGGCCTGCACGTTCGCCTGATCTGACGCCATTTGACGTTCACTTCTGGGGTGTGATAAATGAAGTCCACGCGCAAGTCACGACGACTCCAGAAGTCTTAAACGCCCCGTCGTCGCGGTACGTGCTGCGGTATCGAAGTGCGCCCTTCTGTTTGTTCAGTTGGCCTTGGACAAACGACTGCAGATGCGCGTCGCGGTCGATGGTGGACGTTTCCTGCACGCACTGAAATCACGACATTTGCTGACTGCGTTTGTCATGTCCACTCTCTCGAATGTTTTCCTTTCTTTGTTGTAATGTGTGGCACATGTAACCGTACACGCCGTGAAATAAAATTCACGTTACGGTTTTTGCTCGTGTGCGATCATTATTTATTTGACAAAAAAGTACAGGTACGCCTCCGTTCACAATATAACATATCCAATTCAGCGTGTGACATTCCTCTTTGTTACGAGGCTCTGACAGAAGCAAAACCAGAACCGTTGCCCCAGTTTAACTGGCGAATCGTCCCTGGCTGTCGCGTCCTTTACCTTCTGGTTGGTATGTCGCTCTAACCTGATGTAGCCAAGCTTGACTAGTACCCAATTTCTCGAGTATTACACAATTGTTCTGGGTCTCTCATATATGCATCGCGTTGGAGCGAATTACCAGCCAGACGCGACATTTTCCTTGTATAATCCGTTGACGGTTACTTCATACTTTTCTGAAGCCCTTAAGTCTAGAATTTTCCACCGGAGGGACAACGCACCGAATTCGTGCGCACTCAGTTGTAATAATATTATGCACGAGAACTATTTCTTACTAGCCGCTACCAACACACATGTTTTCTCGCTGTTTTATTTCATGTTTATTATAAATGAAATATTTTAATTTATAAATAAAATATAAGTGAAACTTCAATTTAACGAAAAATAAGATACTTTTACGTTAACAGACGTATAAAGCGGTTGTGATACTTTGTATATGTAGGAAATAACCTAACACGTCATACATGGGATGATTTTTCAAAGGTTTGATTCGAAAATTGTGAAGAAAACGCGACTACACTATATCACGAACTTCCACNACATGGGATGATTTTTCAAAGGTTTGATTCGAAAATTGTGAAGAAAACGCGACTACACTATATCACGAACTTCCAAGTGATGCGTCACCGCTCCTGATGTATACAAAACAGAGTGAAGTGAGTGAGTGAAAATATTTCGGGCGGCTCTTAACATTGAGGTCTTGAGAGCCGATGAGGGTGAAGCGANACATGGGATGATTTTTCAAAGGTTTGATTCGAAAATTGTGAAGAAAACGCGACTACACTATATCACGAACTTCCACGTGATGCGTCACCGCTCCTGATGTATACAAAACAGAGTGAAGTGAGTGAGTGAAAATATTTCGGGCGGCTCTTAACATTGAGGTCTTGAGAGCCGATGAGGGTGAAGCGAGGTGAGTATGGATCATCGCCGGAATGCAAGGGCGGTGGAAACTGGATATCCCCGAGAAAACCCGCCGAACAGCGGCATCGTCCAGCACGATTCCCACATGTGAAAATCCGGAGCCGACCCCGCCGGGAATCGAACTAGGTTCATCTTAATGGGATACGAGGAGTATAACCACTACACCACCGCGGCCCCTTACAAAACAAGAGAAATCCTAACTTTTAAGTACTGTGTTTCTCCGCAATTACTGGTCGGATATCGGCGAGTGATACGCTGTTCGATTCCTCTCTTTCAGCCCTGCGATGCTAGCGGCAGAAATAATTATATAGTTCAGTTTGATAAAGCAAAGTTGATATCGATTTCTTGGTCAGTAATAATGCTAGGACAAGACGCGGCACGACATGTTGCGATGACTTTGTTGCAATTAATTGGGCTGAAAGTAGGACAACGATATCTTCAACGGTTTGGAAGATATTTGAAGTCCAACTGCTTAGGTGACTCATACTTTATACATAATGTCCGAAAAATCTTTCCCTGAATACAAATGTTATTTATATCCGCAATATGTAAGCTAGAGACGTGAAACCGGTGCAAAAATGTTGGCAAATTAATCAAGTTATTTGTTGCAACAGGACAACACATCAGCAAGTCTCCACGCGAGCACCATTGGTAGCGTGTAGCACATCTTGTCGATATTCAATTTCTGTCCATACATTAGCCAACATCACAGGAGCGTGGAAGCCACGATGTCGGGCCATCACGACCGAGTCATTGTCAAGGAAAAGTCGTATTAAGGTAGACTCGAACCTCCAAACCCCAACGAGGTGGTACACCTTCTTGTAGAAAAATGACATATGGGTGCTACCCAAGCAACTGAGAAACAGCAAACAATTGCAACATGTCCAGATACACTGGATATGGGATGGTGCCCTCAGCGAAAAAGAATGGTCAGATAATTTTGTCATGCAAAAGCGCGCACCAAACGTTCGTCTTCAGGCTGCCTCTGGTACACTCTGACACCTCATCAGGGGACTCTGAACTCCAAATACGCACGCTATGCCTGTTCACTACACCACTGACAATAAAGGTCGCCTCGTCAGAGAAAGCAACGTGTATCAGATAGCAATTATCGCCCCCAATACGTGATATCCAACGCGTGGCGTCATTGGGTAACAAAGCCTGAAAAATTTGCACCTTGTTGGTTGATTACTCACGCTCGTTCGACCTGCCACCAATGTTTCTCATTGCATTAACATTCCCCT